>JASANF010005924.1:0-73865 GCA_030248245.1 Trissonchulus sp. WLG1_4
AATACCCCTCCCTGTGGCAGCTGAGCCAGAACTGGTTTGCTAGCAGGTGGTCGTGTTTTTCGACTGGCAGCATCTTGCATTCCATGTGCAGATGGTGTTCGCTTGCCATTTTATGGTTGCCAGTAATCACCCGTAGCGCGGCATTCTGGCTTGTCTGGATCTTTTTCCAGCTTGTTTTACTCGCGAAAGATGCCCAAGCCGGAGCAGCGTAGTTATACAGAGACTTGCCGACAGCTTTATAGGTGACAGACAGAATTTCCTTGCTTTTTCCCCATGAGGTACCGGCCAGACCTTTTAGGATGTTGTTGCGTTGGGCAATTCTATCGGCTACTGACTTGCAATGCTTGTTCAGTGACAGCATAGGATCTAGTGTCACACCCAAACCTTCGGGGTTCTGGTCTGTGGAATTTCTTCGTTGTTTATGAATACGGGGCAGACAGCATTAAGATCCCCACTGAAGCTGGAGAATACGGTAGCCGATGATTTTGCTGTGCTGAGGGATAAGCTTCTGGATGCAAAAAAACTTGACAGGCGCGGAAGATAGCCATTCAGTTTTTCTGCAGCAGCAGACAGCGAAACGTTTTGGGCCCGCGAAACCGTTTTGGGCGAAACACCTACTCACGAAAACGGGTCGTTCGCGCCGGCGTCCCGCAAGGATCAGTCATCTCTCCGCTCTTGTTTCTCCTGTTTACTGCTGACTTGCCTCGACCTATCACAGCTGATAACACATACATGTATGCTGACGATCTTGCCCACTGTGTCAGTGACAGTGATACCAATACTGCCGTTGCCAAATGCCAAGAAATAGCCAATGCTGTAGCTGACTGGAGCAATGAATGGCTACTCAAGATCAACTATGGCAAATGCGAAGTAATACACTTTACCCCAGACACCCGAGAAATCAAGCGGATATCTCCATCTGTAAACATCAACGGACACCAGATGGCCTCAAAGAACTCGGTCACATACCTTGGAGTCAAATTTGATCGCATGCTAAACTTCCATCTACACTGTGAGGAGGTCGCTCAAGCTGCCATCAAAAGGTGTCAAGCTCTCTCTCGCCTTGCCACCTCCACTTGGCAGCAACACCAGCATGACCTGACCCGACTCTTCAATGCTTTTATTTTGCCAAAAATAACCTACTGTCTGGGGGCCTGGGCCGCATACCTATCAGCTACTTCCAAAGCCAAACTGGAACGAGTCATACGCAGGGCGTGCCGAATCATTACAGGTCTGTATGCATCGGCACCGGCTGAACTACTCCACCTGGAAGCTGACATCTCGACCTTTGATACCATCAGCCAAAGAGCTGCCTTTATCTGTCACGAGAAATCACTGCGACTGCATTCAGACAATCCGCGCAGACAAATCGCTGAATGCCTGCCGCCTAGCCGCACCGTACGTCCTTCCAGCCGCACTTGCACTCGATCTCTAGCTACTCGACTGTACCAAAAACTACAGTTAGACCCACAGAGCCCGCGCGAACAGGATGTTGTGTGGCCACTTGAACCATGGCGCTTTTCTAACTATGAGCTTTTTCCAGCTTTAACAGATCCTAGTCTGAAGAAAACTACTGATCTAGTCACCCTACAACGAGCTTCCATCGAATCTATAGAACGCCACCAGCCATATGACATCTGTTACTACACTGACGGTTCTGCACTGGATGGCACCAAGGATGGCGGCTATGGCGTCGTCACCACCACCGGCCACCCAAGCAACCCAAATATAATACAGACCCAATTTGGCCGCGCAGCAACTGTATGTTCCAGCTTTGACTGCGAATGCCTAGCAATGCTACACTGCCTTGAAGATGTCGCCCTCAGAGTTAGAGAGCGCCAGCCAATCCACAAGGTTCTAGTCTGCTCTGACAGTCAAAGCGCCATTGCCAAACTAGCACTTGCCCGCAGTCACGAAACGGCCACAATTGCCAAAATCAGAAATCTACTACATGACATCAGTAGTCACTGTCAAGTTGCTTTCCAATGGGTTCCATCACATACAGATCTAATGGGCAATGATGCAGCCGACTCGGCGGCCAAACAGGGCACCACCGACACCAACACAGCTCCAACCGGCATCTCACTCAAAGCCTGCCAGGCCTTGGTGAAAAGATCAGTCAACGACCCTGCCCCGAAGCACACACTTGTCAGCGCCATCTTTACTGAAGGCCGGAGAGAAAATGACCATGAGCCACTCAAGTACAAGGAACGAATCTGGCTGAACCAGATACGCTCCGGTCACTCTACCGCCCTCAGGTCCTATTGTAATCGCATTGAGGGCTCTGCGCTACAGTGTCGTCACTGTGGTGAAGAGGAGGAGGATGTCCCCCACCTCCTTAGCTGCCCCAGGTTTGATGCTCTTCGCCTCTCAATGTTTGCCAGTACCCGCCCGCCGCTCTCGGTTCTTGTGACTCAGCCTGTGGTGGCCGTAGCGTACCTCCGCACCTTCCTGCGGTGAACGCTCGCTGCTCCACACACACACACGTTTTGGGCAAGGATGGTTGTGTCATCGGCATACGTGAGAAGGTTTATACCATCATTCGCAGGTGGTGTGGGGATCTTGCTCATATACAGGTTGAACAGTTGTGGGGACAGTACACCTCCTTGTGGTACGCCCATCATCAGGTGTCTGAATTTCGACTTCTTGCCTCTAAATTCCACTTGGCATTGTCTTCCTTGCAAGTAGGCGTACATCCAACGTTTCATCGGGCTTGGCAGGGTAGTCTCAGAGACGTCTTTGATCAGAATTGCATGGTCTACTGTATCGAAGGCCTTTGCCAGGTCAAGGCCAACTAAGATCGATCTTTTTGCGGGCTTTTTACAGTTAAAACCAGCCGCAATTCGTGTAGTGATATCCGTCAAGACTGTTGTAGTTGAATGGAGTGCTCTGAATCCATGCTGATGGTCACCGAGAGTCACTGCTTCGTTCAGGTACGGCAATAGCAGTTTCTCCATTACTTTTGCTACAGGTGATAGCAATGACACAGGCCGGTAAGATGTCGACACATCGTTTGGTTTCCCTGGTTTCGGCAGGGGTACGATTTTGGCTTTCTTCCATATAATCGGGATTCGGCAATTTTTCAGTGACAGGTTGAAGATCTTAGCCAAGTAGGCAGTCGCAGCCACGCCGAGATGTTTGAGGTGTATTGCACAAACACCATCTGGGCCGTATGCTTTGGAGGCCTTCATGCTTTTGATGGCATTGCTGACATCCAAATGGCTGAACTCAGTATTGTTGGCACTCAGTTTCTTCGCATTTCTTAACAGCTTGCGGAGTTCCTTTGACGAATTGGCGGTTGATTCTGGTACAAACTGTTTGCAGAAATGGTCGGCTATCTTCTGGTCATCAGTGACAGGCTTGTCTTTGAACTTGATGGCTGTGTTTCGGGTTGTATTTACAGGATTCGCCAATGACTTCACCGTTGACCACAGATTTTTCACGCCTTTGATGGTATTCAGATTGCACTCTGCCAGTTTTTCGTTCCATTTGTTTCGTCTATGCTGTATCAGCTGCTCATTGATTTCTTTTTCTCTCGTGGCTAGATCTGGGTGACAGCTATCTTGGGATCTTATCTCGTTGCGGCGTTTCATTAGCAGAGCAGTTTCGGTTGGTACACCGGGAATGATTGTAGGAATTCTTCCAGCTGGAATGAACTTCCTTGCTGCCGCCAGAATGGTGTTGCGAAGTGTCTTTTCACCGGTTTCGACTGTAGTCGGGTCTTCAATGTCACGCAGAGCATTTTCAATGTACAGCTGAAAACCATGCCAGTCTGCAGTGCCTTGTTCAAGTTTATGAACGTTTTCTTCTCGGAGGCTTGCACTGTATGGTCGAGTGTTATAGTGATCGTAATTGGCAGATGATCCGACGCTAGCGCAACTTCGGTGAACCAGTTTGTTTGCAGAGCCAAGTTTTCATGCACTAGGGTGACGTCGGGAGAGCTAGGGTTACCGTTTCGCGGAAGCCTTGTTTGATCCGCTGTGTTGAGTACTACAAAGTCTGATGTACTGATTTCAGCTGCCAGATCAGCTCCTCTGCAGCATTCGTGTAGCTCTGATTCCCACAGAGGGCTATGAGCGTTGATGTCACCCCCAATGATACCTTCTGATTTCAGCAATAAAGGCATTAAGCTAGCTTTATAGCCAGGCGCGCAGCTGGTGATGGTGGTACATATACACTGATAACATGAAGTTCTCTTGTGTCGAGGACTAGTGTCGCTCCAACTGTTTCAGCTTCTTTGTCGTTCAGCAGATCGATTGGTAGTGGTACGAACTTGATTGATTCGTGTATTAGTAAAGCTACTCCGCCGCCTTTATTGTCTCTGTCTCTTCTCAGAAGCGTATACCCCGGGAAACTAGGATCTTTCGCTGTTGGTGGCATCTTTGTCTCTTGTAACATTACCACTTTCACACCGTTGTTGGTAATGTATTGCATTAGTTCAGCAGCTTTGCTTCGTAGCCCGTTGATGTTGAACTGGACAATTTTCAGTTCTGGTATCTTCTGCTCTTCAGTAGGCGGGGTTGGTACCCCAAGTAGGGGAATCGGTTTGCTGAGATTCAGACATCTTTGGCATTTATAGCTGTCGTTCCAGGCTCGATGACTAGACAAGCCTGAGCAGTTCTTGATGTGCACCCAGTTGTCGCAGCCATTGCATCTCACTGACCCGCGGTAGACTGATTTACCACAGATTGGGCAGCTGTATTTTGTCGGGCCTGGGTAAGGGTGGATTCCAGCCATTACCTAGAGCAAACGGAGCAGCCAGGCTGGGAGAGGCTGCTCCGAACCCAAAAACACGACTGATGATTGGAAGGAATCGGAGAGAGGAATGCAGCCATTGGCACGGCTTGAGGGTAAGCATCTTCTTGCGAGGACGTCCAACTTCTTCGCCGTGGTGTCTGTGCGACGTAGACGCTGCTGCTTCGACAGACGTTACTGTTACTTTTCCGTCATATATCAGTCCGTTTTCGTCTTATTTTCTGCCACATTTCTGTCCTTTTTGTGTTGTTTTTTCCATCCTTTTTTGTAATATTTTTGTCATTTTTCCGTGAGTTTTCATCCACTTTTCTGTCAAGTCAACGTTATCTTTACTTGGAAATTTTTTTGGTTACTACATACATTACATTATTACTTTGGTATATACGTTTTCACGCCATAAAGTTTTTTACTGTTGAACTGTACAGTTTTAGTTTTACGATTGTTACTGCAATTGCACAATTGTATGTTTCTGTGGACGTAGCAAACTTGTTTATACATATAAGAATATTTAACGATACGTTTACCCACAAACAGTCATTGTTGTGAGATAGGTTTTTGTAGTCTGGCTTGTTTAGTTTCGGCTCAAGGCTTGATTTTCGTGCAAAACTTATATAGTACTGTTACCGAAAAAAAATTCTTGCAAATTTTTAGCTAAAAAAAATCATTGGATTTCATGAAAACAATGCACTTCTGTGGACTGTATAAGCGTCTATATGAAAGAAATTTTACTAAATTATGCTGCAAAAGTTGTGATTGTGTTTTTCAGCTGCGTACAAAAAAATTACAAAAACACTTGTATGGATGTGTGAAATTTTGACCATGAAATTTTTTTTGCACTGGCGTCAAACATTTTTATTTTTATGTAAATCAACCCAGCGACTGAAGGATAGTGCAGCAAAGTGCATATACGTACAAGAAAGGCTGCAGAATTTTGTGGATATGTTATTTTCAACATACATAGGCGGTAACGCGCAATATTGCACGATTTTTTTCGGTTAAAAATCAATCAAAAATTCTAATAAAAAAATCAGTGATATTTTTTTCGGAAGCACTGTTCTGAAACAAAAATCATTATAATTTTGACTAATCTTGATAATAATTTCAGAATTTTTCACGAAATGGCGTTTATATTTCCCATTCTCTGTCAGACATAAAGTAACCCAAAAATGTTCAGAACCCCTCCCCCCAGAATATAGTAGAATTGAATTCCTTTCTCCCAATATTTGCCAAAAGTATCATTTTTACGCTTTTTTGGCAAATTTGTCTTCAAACCCATCCGCCTAATTATTATGCATGTGTTCGCAGTCCATCTTTATACATTATTTATACAATCTGTACATCTTTATCGTATCACGTAGCACGCTATGCTGTCTATTTCTAGCAAACCTACCAAATCGACATTGCAACAGCTAAAAACTCGCTAAAACAAACTTACGGGAAAAAATTTTGGGCTATGGGGGGCACCCGTTCCGAAACTGGGATGCTCAAAATGGGTTAGGGGGGGGCTCCGGACCAAAGGACGGGTGCGCCCCTCCCCAGCCC
Source organism: Trissonchulus sp. WLG1_4 (assembly GCA_030248245.1). Taxonomy (NCBI): domain Eukaryota; kingdom Metazoa; phylum Nematoda; class Enoplea; order Enoplida; family Ironidae; genus Trissonchulus; species Trissonchulus sp. WLG1_4. Next base: position 6,298 of record JASANF010005924.1, read on the forward strand.
CTCCCAAACGAAAAATATGCCAGAATTTCGACATAAAAATACTATGGCCAAGTGTGCAAGGTCTTTGCTCCGGATGACATCGCTACTGTCAACCAAGTCTAGTTCAAATTCCTTGTGGGTACAGTGAGGCCTTGTATCCCCATTCCTGCTGACACGCTACACATGGCCAAAGATCGAAGATGTCTCAATTATCGAATTATCGTAATTTATGGCCCCCTGAAACCCAAGAAAGTCGACCAGGCTCTCAAATCTGGCACCCGAGCTTTCGAGACACCTGAAAAGTTTACATTTCAAGAAGATGAGGCTGTTGCACTGACATTCAATGAATGTAAATGCCAAAAAGACATGTTCAACTCGAACCCTCGACGTCAAACTGATGATGAGCGGTCTGGGGGTGCTCCAGTCAACGGACCCTGACTCGACTGTATTTGTTAATTGACTAAAAAGTTTAGAATTGTGACCGGAGTATTTCAGTGTATATGTCGTTTGACACAAGTTTAAAGTATTGGCAAAATTTCACCGTGATTCGCATGATTTTCGAAGAATCGAGCAAGTGTAAACTTTAAACTTGAGCAAAAACTATTTCTGAAGGACTTTTAAACACATAGTTGTTGCAGCTTGACAAAAACAGACCAGATATTTTTTAGGTAACACAGATTTTTTTCGGAAATTTGGGAAATAAAAAAAATTCATAAATCCTTCAAAAGTACATAAATTTATCACCTTTGAGACGGCAAAGTACAATGAACTTGTGAGAAAACAGTAAAATTTGTTTTAAAAAAGGTTTCCTGGTTCGTATCGTGTTTAATAAAAATTTTGTTTTGAAAAAACCGAATTTTTATTTTTATTTTGGTAACGGTACCGCTATTTCAGCTGTTCGGCTTGCAGCGACCGAAAGCTATTTAAAACAGGGATCGACCGGAGTTCCGGTTCCGGTTCCGGTTCCGGTACTTTTTGGTTCCGGTTCCGGTTCCGGTATTTTAAAAGTACCGGAACCGGAACCGGAACCACTAATTCTCTGACAAAGGATTTTGCTTTTAATTTTGTGTTGTTCGTCCATGAAAATTTTCCGATAGGCCTCCAACTGACCACAATCGGCCTAAAAATCAAAAATTTCTTCAGATTTTGTTCTGGCGAACCTCTTACGACTCTGTAGCTAGTTTAGTCTTCGTCTTCTTTATAATTCTCTTTCATCAAAGCTCATGCGTTCAACATATTATGTACTGTACGCGTATATATTACATGTATATATAAATTTATATATATATATATATATATATATATATATATATATACAGATCACTAACTAAATACATTGTTATCGTTTGTGCTTTATTGTCTTAAAACGAATATTGTAATATTTATAGTACCTAGTATATATATACTACATACAAACAGCTTCTGATTTTTTATTCTAGAATTCTTATGTTGCAGTGCTTATTCTTTATCAACAATGCTGTGCTTCTTGTGTCCAATTTCTTGTATTACTTCAACTAGCTCAATGAAAGCCGAAGGTCGAAGGTCCTCGGTTTTTCACGCTACACTGAAAAATTATGTAATCTGTGTAAACCTTATATACTATCTAACATTTAGGAGAGGGGGCGACGGTATATACAGCCGCCCCCCGCCCCCCAATTTTCTCCAAGTCAGGGTATTTTAGGGTCCACGAGAGGGTCCAGACTCAAGTTCTCTTAACTGGACCCAGCAAAAATTAACCTGACCCAACACCCAAGTCAGACCCAAGGGCGTAGATAGGGAGGGGGGTCGCGACCCCCCCCTTTTGGTTGAATTTAAAGAAATTGTCAACAAGGGTCCCCCCTTTGGTTTTTATCGCCCCGCCGAAAAAAATTTTTGATACGTCTCCAATTGACCAAATTTTGCCTAAAAATCCAAAAGTTCCTGAATTTTTTTCTGAGAGCAACCGTATCCAGACCCCTGCATCTCTATGGCTGACTAGTCCTTGTTATTATCTTTCATCAAAGCCTATGCATGTCTACAAAAGTATATAGTACATTATGCTGAATTTTCTTGTATAATACACTGTATGATGTGACGTTCTCATGTTTAGTTTTTAATTTTCCTGTCGGAAAAAATTTCTGATACGTCCTTTTAAAAAATATTTAAAAATTTCCATTTTTTTATGGGGGCTGCCGCACACTGTGGCTCACTGATCTTGCGTTTGCACTGCGAATTAAAGTGCTAAATTGGTGTATAGAAAGTAAAAAGTGTACAGAAGGGTTGCATATAAAAATGTGAGTAAAAGTAAACAAAATTTTTTTTGAAAATATTGCAAAATATAGGGTCTTTTTGAAGGGGGTTCCGGTTCCGGTTCCGGTATTTTTAGGTGGTTCCGGTTCCGGTTCCGGTAGTTTTAGGGTTCCGGTCGATCCCTGATTTAAAAAGTTAGTTTTTAGATACAGGGGTGGCAGAATTTTTGGGTTAAATGCAGTTGGGGGGGGGAATAGTGGACCTATTTTTTGAGTAAAGCACCTTGGGGGAAGCTTTTTTGCTTCAAGAACCCCTATTTCATTTTTTGGATTTTCTGAGATATGACCCCCCCGAAATCTGAACCCTCAGTGAGGGACGTTTTACAAATTTTTTTCCGAAGCCCTTGATTTTTGCGTTCTAATCGTGTCTAAATGGTGTCAGATTATTGTTTACAATTTTTTAGAATCAAAACAAAGGCTCTTTGACCGGGTTCCAGCCGAAAAATCAGCCGAATTCGCCAGAAACGTCCAATTTTTGACCAAATTCAAACTTGGCCTTAATTTAGGCTTGGGCTTAGGCTTAGGCTTAGGGCTTAGGCTTAGTATGGAGCTTAGGCTTAGGCTTAGTATCAGGCTTAGGCTTAGGCTTAGGTTCAGGCTTAGGCTTAGGCTCAGGCTTAGGCAATAAAAAATCGAAATTTTCAGAAAAAATCCTGCCAGCTTAGCCTAGAGAATCCTGCCAACTAAGCCTAGACGATGCCTTAAAACATCATAACGCACTCAAAACCATCCAAAAACAAAGATTATAGCCAATTTTGGCTCGAAATTTGGCCTACGTTCACGTCCAAAAACACTGAAAATGCAATTTTCAAGGGGTCATAGCTCAGGAAATCCAAATTTGTGGATAGGGGTTCTATTACAAAAAATGCTTCCCCCAAGGTGCTCTACTCCAAAAAATAGGTCCACTATTTCCCCCCCCCCAACTGCACTTGATCCGAATTTTTCATACGGCAATGTTATTTTTCTTTGCTCTTTTTATACACGTTTTCTTTTTATACACACGTTTTTGATGTAATTTGAACGGGGGATTCAAGATTCAATATGTAAGCATTTGCTCTTAAGGGATTTCAGGGCGGGGGATAGTGGAACTATTTGTTATAGTAAAGCACCTCAACCTCAAGGGAATATTTTCTGAGCTTATGACATCTTGAAAATGGCATTTTTTCACTGTTTTGGGAAGTGAACGTTGGCCAAAGTTTGAAACCAAAAATGGCTATAATCTTTGTTTTGGGATTGTTTTGAGTGCGTTATGATGTTTTAAGCCATCGTCTAGGCTTAGCTGGCAGGATTCTCTAGGCTAAGCTGGCAGAATTTGTCCTGAAAATTTCGATTTTTTTAGTACCTAAGCCTGAGCCTAAGCCTAACGCTGAACCTAAGCCTAAGCCTGATACTAAGCCTAAGCGTACATTGAGGCCCAGTTTGAATTTGATCACAAATTGGACGATTCTGGTGAATTTGGCCAATTTTTCGGAAGGAACGGGGTCAGCGTGCCTTTCGTTTTGATTCTAACAAATTGTAAACATTCCGACTCCATTTTTTAAACACGTGTATAACGGAGAACACACGGGTTTCTGAAAAAAATTGCAAAAACTCCCGCCCTTGAGGGTTCAGATTTTGGTGGGTCATATCTCAGAAAATCCAAAAAAGGAAATACATAGGGGCTCTTGAAGTAAAAATGCTTCTTTCCCCCAAGATGGTCTACTCAAAAAAATAGGTCCACTATTGACTATCCCCCCCACAACTACATTTAACCCAAGATGCTCTCTATGCACTGGAAATTTACCTTCGATTTTGCTTCCAATACAAGCGGCTAAAGAAAAGTCGTTCCAAAATATTGGAAATTTTGACAAAAAGTATGCGCCACAGCTGTGAACCATACGATTATATACGTGTTTGGGCTGAAAGTTGACCAGGTGTTGACATGTTTAAAATCCCCAGGCATGTCCCTCACTTTTTTAATAACTAATACTTAAACGCGAACGCACCGAAAAGTTAACATATTTTTTGTAATTGAAGCGTTTTAAAAATGTCCACAGGTGAAATTTCGAAAAAGTGAGAGACATGCCTTGGGATTTTGACCTTTACAGTATTGTGCCAAAAATTTGTGCTCAGACTTAATTTGCAACTTCAGTTTGTGGGCGAAAAGTTTCCATAGAAATCAGAAAAACCTCGAAAACGCAACTCATCATAACCTGCTATTCTTGGGGTGGGGTTAAATGCAGTTGGGGCGGGGAAAATAGTGGACCTATTTTTTTAGTAGAGCACCTAGGGCGAAGCATTTTTGCTTCGTTTAGTCCATTTTAGGATTGGCCCTATGTCACTGTTCTCTGTCTTTAAGGGCAAGTATGAAGTTTCAAGAACCCCTGTTTCATTTTTTGGATTTTTTGAGATATGACAACCTAAATCTGAACCCTCCGTAAAAGCGGGTTTTGCAATTTTTTCCAGAGTTTACAATTTTTTAGAATCAAAACAATGGCACGCTGACCCAGTTCCTTCCGAAAAATTGGCCAAATTCCCCAGAATCGTCCAAATTTTGACCAAATTCAAAATGGCTCTCAATTTAGGCTTGGGCTTAGGCTTAAGCCTTGGGCTTACGGCCGATTCACACGCTACGATTTTGCCGCTGCGTTTTTGACGCGAAACGCAAGACGCAGGGTGTCGCACACAAGACGCAGCGTCTGAACAAACGTTGCGTCTCGCAAACTATTTTGCTGCGTCTTTACTGTTTAAAAATATGAGAAACAGAGTTGAAGAAAAGCCTGATGACAGCCCCTTGCCTAGCATACCCTGACTACAATAAGGAATTCATCCTAGTGACGGATGCTTCGCGTCTAGGTTTAGGAGCGGTTCTAGAGCAAAAAGATGACAGCGGCAAATCACATCCAATCGCGTTTGCGGCACGTTCACTCTCACGAGTTGAGGAAGGATATGGCAATACACACCTGGAATGCCTTGGCATTTATTGGTCAGTTACACATTTTAGACACTATTTGCTGTCAAAGCCGTTTACAATCTACACTGATCATAAAGCCCTACAATGGATGTTGAACGCCGATTCAAAAGTGTATTGGGGTCAGGTCGCGCGTTGGGCTATTGCCATGTCCGAATACAAGTATAAAGTGATTCACAAGCCGGGCCCATTGAATGTGGTTGCCGATGCACTGTCACGAAACCCACCAAAAGATTCTGCACCCAACGAACTCGAGCTCGACCCATTGGCAGATCTATGCGCAGGCATAACACACATCACACACACAGAAGGAAAAACAGAAATCCCCAGTAGTATTTCTTCGGTGAAATGGAAAGGGGCTATGGCGGAAGACCCATTTACGTCTTCGGTCGTAGCCTTCCTCACACAAAAGGTACTACCAGATGACGAACACCTAGCCATATACCTGCGCCGTTTCGGACATGACTTTACCATTGCGAATGGGTATTTGTACCGTTTCCATGTCAGCTTGAAGGGAACTCGGGTTGGAACCTCCACCCAACTGCTTGTCGTACCCCCGTCCTATCAAAAACAAATGATAGATGAATGTCATGTAGAACCAGTAGGGGGCAGCCACGCCAGCTATGGTACCACACACTTTCGGGTAGCCACTAGATACTATTGGCCAACACTCACGAAGGATGTCATGGAGCATCACAAAAAATGTCGAACGTGCGCTTTTTGTGAAAAAGGGCCCCGGAAATCACAGGCAGTTCTACGTTTGTTGCCAACGGTTACGGCACCGTTTGAACGGGTTGCCATGGACATTACAAAAGCACCGGCTTTACAGAACGGCCACAAAGCAATTCTAGTGATAGTTGATTATTTTTCACGATGGGCCGAAGCATACCCGTTAAAAGGGGAAACGTCACAGGAAGTCGCACAAGTTTTCGTGAACAAATTCATTGCTACACATGGCGTCCCACGTGAAGTGTTGACCGATAGAGGCACAAATTTTGTCTCCAATTTTTCCAAGACTGTCTACCGATATTTCGGAGTAGGGAAACTGCAAACGACCAGTTACCACCCGCAGTCAAACGGACTAGTGGAAAAATTGAATGGAACCTTGCAAAAGATCATTCGCACAGCAATCTCGGCAAGCGGACAGGAGTGGGACGAGGTCTGACCCTGGGTTCTTTTCAGCTACCGAAACGCACCCCATTCGGCTTTGAAAGATACACCATTCTTTGTCATTCATGGACGGGATCCCTTATTGCCTACTGATGTACTGTTCAAGTTACCAGAGCCCTTGGTCGGTGACGCAGTACCGGACTATATACATGTACGTATGTTCACGTTCACGTGTACGTTCACTTCCAAAAACACTGAAAATGCAATTTTCAAGGGGTCATAGCTCAGAAAATCCAAATTTGTGGATAGGTTTTCTATTACAAAAAATGCTTCCCTCAAGGTGCTCTACTCCAAAAAAGAGGTCCACTATTCCCCCCCCCCCCCAACTGCACTTGATCCCTATTTTTGTTATGCGGCTCCAAAAAAGTTTCCTTTGCTCTGGGCAAAAGGGGGGTGTATGTATCCCCTATATCCGGTGCAACTGAGGCAGGGGGGGATATTCAAACTGATATTTTTTCACCGTGAAAACACTTTATTTTAACCGTTCATTTTTAGCACTTTCCAAGCAAAAAAACATTGATTTATACCTTTTCGAAAAAATTCAATTTTTGTCGAAAATCATCGTTTTTCGACATACTGGGGCTAATCATCGAAAATTATGACCAATACAGTCGTAATATCAGCCTGAATTTTGATCGTCATAAAGTAACACAGGAAAATATACTTAATACCAGTGGCGTAGCGAGGGGGGGGGGAGCGGGGGCGGTTTTGCCATTTTGCCACCCCTCAGCGATTTGGGCCCCCTCCCCCTAAAAAATTTTGGTCGCGAAGCACACCCCCCCCCTCCCCGTAGACAAACTTCGAAAAATTTTCGGGCAAAAAGGCACCTCAGAAACGTAAGTAGTTAGAAACCATTTTATTAGTGCTACGGTTAGGCGAAAAAATTCGAATCAAGTGCAGTTGGGGGGGGGGGAAATAGTGGACCTATTTTTCGGAGTAGAGCACCTTGGGGGAAGCATTTTTTGTAATAGAACCCCTATCCACAAATTTGGATTTTCTGAGCTATGACCCCTTGAAAATTGCATTTTCAGTGTTTTTGGACGTGAACGTAGGCCAAAGTTCGAAGCCAAAATTGGCTATAATCTTTGTTTTTGGATAGTTTTGAGTGCGTTATGATGTTTTAAGGCATCGTCTAGGCTTAGTTGGCAGGATTCTCTAGGCTAAGCTGGCAGGATTTTTTCTGAAAATTTCGATTTTTTATTGCCTAAGCCTGAGTCTAAGCCTAAGCCTGAACCTAAGCCTAAGCCTAAGCCTGATACTAAGCCTAAGCCCCATACTAAGCCTAAGCCCTAAGCCTAAGCCTAAGCCTAAATTAAGGCCAAGTTTGAATTTGGTCAAAAATTGGACGTTTCTGGCGAATTTGGCCAATTTTTCGGCTGGAATCCGTTCAAAGAGCCTTTGTTTTGCTTCTAAAAAATTGTAAGCAATAATCTGACACCATTTAGACACGATTAGAACGCAAAAATCAAGGGCTTCGGAAAAAAAATTGTATAACGTCCCTGAGTGAGGGTTCAGATTTCGGGGGGGTCATATCTCAAAAAATCCATAAAACTAAATAGGGGTTCTTGAAGCAAAAATGCAGGTCTCAAAAAATAGGTCCACTATTCCCCCCCCCAATTGCATTTAACCCAAAAATTCAACCATTTTATTAGTGCTACAGTTAGGCGAAAAAATTTACAAAGTACAAAAACTGTACAAAAAATATACAAAAAATACACAAAAAATATACAAATTTTATACAAAATTTGTACAAAATTTGTACAAAATTTGTACAAAATATGTAGAAAGTTGAAGGTGCGTAAAGTTGACAGCCCCACTTGCGGCACAAACTCCACTTTTGGTGGCACAAACTAGGTTGGAGTTTGTGCCAGTTTGTGCCGCAAAAATTAGCTGGATTCATGCAACCTGTGAAAAGTTAATCAACTTTAAAATGTGGGGCTGTCAACTTTACGCTTTTCAATGGCGTCAGCCCCACTTTCATGACAGACTTTGTTTTGTGTAAAAATTAAACCGCCTATATTTGAAAATATTTGTGCCACAAAAATTGGAGTTTGTGCCAACACTTTTTTTGCGAAAAAATACTACATTCTTTACGATAGTGGCCTGGCTTGAGGTATGGCTCATGACGTCTGAAGTTTTTGGAAAATATTTCAGATTTGTTTTGGTGTCCGTTCTTCAATAATAAAATTTGGGTGTTTGGAAAAATCACACGACGACTCTAAAAAATACCCGTTAAATATTTTTTTGTAAAAAAATTTGAAAAATAGAGCTGTGGAAAATTTTCTGTCAACGAATTTTTTCCTCCTTTTTTACAAGTCTATCCAACAACTACAATTATAAATAAGAAAAAATCAACATGTGATTCCAGAACTTAGAAATTAGTCCCGATGAATACCACCAGCAGATCCTTTGAAGCAACGTGAAATATATTAAACCCCCAAAAAAAATTTTTCAAAAATAAAAAGTCGTCAGCCAGACCTCAAGCCAGGCCACTATCGTAAAAATGTAGTATTTTTTCGCAAAAAAAGTGTTGGCACAAACTCCAATTTTGTGGCACAAATATTTTCAAATATAGGCGGTTTAATTTTGCACAAAGCAAAGCCTGTCATGAAAGTGGGGCTGACGCCATTGAAAAGCGTAAAGTTGACAGCCCCACATTTCAAAGTTGATTAACTTTTCACAGGTTGCATGAATCCAGCTAATTTTTGCGGCACAAACTGGCACAAACTCCAACCTAGTTTGTGCCACCAAAAGTGGAGTTTGTGCCGCAAGTGGGGCTGTCAACTTTACGCACCTGAAAGTTGAAACAAAATTTTATTCAAAAAAATAAAAAAATAAGCCTATATATTTGTCAAAATGTCTATTTCAGACGGAAATGGTCAAAAGAAGAAAAAAAACTTCAGGAAACAAATTTTTCTAAAAAGTACAAAAAATGTACAAAATTTCTACAAAAATTATACAAAAAATGTACAAAATTTATACAAAATTTGTACAAAATTTGTACAAAATATGTACAGAAGTCGAAAAAAATTTTTTTTCAGAGAAATAAAAAATTAAGCGTATGTATTTGTCAAAACAATGTCTATTTCAGACGGAAATGACCAAAAAATCGAAAAAAACCGCTTGTAGCGCAAAAAAACCAAAAAGTACAAAATTTGCACAAAAATTGCACAAAAAAAGTACACAATTTATTCAAAATTTATACAAAAACTGTACAAAATTTATACAAAACTTTTTTGTATAAATTTTGTATAAATTTTGTACTCACTTTTTTTCCTGTGGTGGCACTCCTGAAATGTGGGTTTTGGCCATTATTTTGAAAACATGCAAAAATAAACATGCATCGTAAGAACAAAAGTTGATCAGAAGTGAATTTCCTTCAATTTGATGTACATATCACATAAAAATTTTTTTTGAACATTTTTGAGCAAATTTTGTCAAGAAAAATAGATTTTTTAAAAAATTGGCTCAACAAAAAAAGTTAAAATTTGGCACATACATGCACCTTGTCGTCTTCGACGGTCGCAAAATTTGATTTTGAGCAAATCAATAGTATTTAAAAAATTTAGTCATATTTATGTTTTTCGAAAATCGCGATTTTATTGTTTCTCAATATATCAATCATATCCATGTAAAATGACTTTTTGCGACCGCTCGATCACGTTAAGGTGGCACTCCTGAAATGTGGGTTTTGGCCATTATTTTGAAAACGCGCAAAAATAAACATGCATCGTAAGAACAAAAGTTGATCAGAAGTGAATTTCCTTCAATTTGATGTACATATCACATAAAAAATTTTTTGAAGATTTTTGAGCAAATTTCGTCAAGAAAAATAGATTTTCACGGAAATGCCTTCACAAGCCAGTGCATTTACACGTATGTGATGAATTTGAAAGGCTGAAAAACACTAGCAGTTGTGTTTTACTGAAACGTAATTAAAAATTTTTGGTGTTTTATTGAGTGTGGTATAACTTTTTTGAGAACTAACGCAATACTTTCTGCATGAGACAAAAATATAGTGCGTGTGAATACAAACGCAAATTTTCGGCTTGCGATTTTAAAAAATTGGCTCAACGAAAAAAGTTGAAATTTGGCACATAAATGCACCTTGTCATCTTCGAGCGGTCGCAAAATTTGATTTTTGGCAAATCGATAGTATCTAAAAAATTTAGCCAAATTTATGTTTTTCAAAAATCGCGATTTTAGGGTTTTTCGATATATCAATCATATTCATCAAAAATGACTTTTTGCGACCGCTCGATCACGTTGAGGCGAGCAAAATGAGCTATAGATTGTGCAACAGCTACTTACTTGTGAAGAGAAATCGCAAGCCGAAATTCCACTCACGTTTGGTCTACAGTGAATGCTAATTTGTATCAATCGACTTCATTTTGTGTATTTAGACATACTTTTACACCAGCTTGCCATTGTGTATCTAAAATTGGTCCCAAACTGCCGTTTTTTGAAAAGTCACATTTCAGGAGCGCCACCTTAAGGTGGCACTCCTGAAATGTGGGTTTTGGCCATTATTTTGAAAACGCGCAAAAATAAACATGCATCGTAAGAACAAAAGTTGATCAGAAGTGAATTTCCTTCAATTTGATGTACATATCAAATAAAAATTTTTTGGAACATTTTTGAGCAAATTTCGTCAAGAAAAATAGATTTTCACGGAAATGCCTTCACAAGCCAGTGCATTTACACGTATGTATGTAATGAATTTGAAAGGCTGAAAAACACTAGCAGTTGTGTTTTACTGAAACGTAATTAAAAATTTTTGGTGTTTTATTCAGTGTGGTATACTTTTTTTGTGAACTAACGCAATACTTTCTCCATGAGACAGAAATATAGTGCGTATGAATACAATCGCAACTTTTCGGCTTGCGATTTTAAAAAATTGGCACAAAACGAAAACGAAAAAAGTTAAAATTTGGCACATAAATGCACCTTGTCATTTTCGAGCGGTCGCAAAATTTGATTTTTGGCAAATCGATAGTATCTAAAAAATTTGGCCAAAATTATGTTTTTCAAAAATCTCGATTTTAGTGTTTTTCAATATATCAATCATATTCATCAAAAATGACTCTGCGACCGCTCGATCACGTTAAGGTGGTACTAACGAATGTGCAGTGGTTTTTAAATTTTTGAAAAAAATTAGTTGATTCAAACTGTATTTTTTGAAAATAACGTCTGTAAAAAATTGATTCATATACACAAAATGACAAATGAAGTAAGCGGCATCATGTGAAAAATTTTTTGGAGCAAGCCAAGCCAACAAGCCAAACTACACAACAGGAGAATGGAATTTTAACAGTTTTGGCCACTTTTCTTAGCGCATGCGCAACGCATAAACACAAAAATAAATATGAATAAACTTTAGCAAATTTTCTAGACCCAAAATGAAAATTTTTTCAATTGCTTATATTTTTGCGCAGATATAGAACCCGAAAGTTGAGTGTGAATAGACACTTTTTACTTTGAAACCGTATATTTCATTATATAATTGACAAATCATAAAATCGTTCATTTTGGGTCTAGATAATTCACTTTTAAATATTTGTGCCATTTTTCGCATTTTTTTATTCTTTAAACTCGTCAAAAAGTGGCCAGATTTGAAAGCGCTCAAAAAAGCCAAATTGGTATACTTTTAACACGTGCCATACAAATCATCTTTACAGTTGTACAATAAAACTTTGCTTAAATGTAGAAGGAAAGTAGCGCTTTCTAACGCTATAAAAACTATGCGCTAAAGTTAATTAATTATTGAATACTAGCATGTTGAAAAACACTGCACATTCGTTACTACCACCTTAAGGTGGTAGTAACGAATGTGCAGTGATTTTTAAGTTTTTGAAAAAATTTAGTTGATTCAAACTGTATTTTTTGAAAATAAAGTCTGTAAAAAATTGATTCATATACACAAAATGGCCAATGAAGTTAGCGGGATCATGTGAAAAATTTTTAGGAGCAAGCCAAGCCAACAAGCCAAACTACACAACAGGAGAATGGAAATTTAACAGTTTTGGCCACTTTTCTAAGCGCATGCGCAGCGCATAAACACAAAAATGAACATGAATAAACTTTTGCAAATTTTCTTGACCCAAAATTAAAATTTTTCAAATTGCTTATATTTTTGCGCAGATATAGAACCCGAAAGTTGAGTGTGAATAGAAAGTTTTTACTTTGAAACCATATATTTCATTTAATAATTGACAAATTATGAAATCGTGCATTTTGGGTCTAGATAATTCACTTTTGAATATTTGTGCAATTTTTTGTATGTTTTTGTTGTTGAAACTCTTCAAAAAGTGGCCAGATTTGAAAGTGCTCAAAAACGCCAAATTGGTCTAGTTTTAACACGTGACGTACAAATCATCTTCACAGTTGTACAATAAAACTTTGCTTAAATGTAGAAGAAAAGTAGCGCTTTCAAACGATATAAAAATTATGCTCTAAAGTTAATTCATTATTGAATACTAGCCTGTTGAAAAACACTGCACATTCGTTACTACCACCTTAAGGTGGCACTCCTGAAATGTGGGTTTTGGCCATTATTTTGAAAACGCGCAAAAATAAACATGCATCGTAAGAACAAAAGTTGATCAGAAGTGACTTTCCTTCAATTTGATGTACATATCAAATAAAAATTTTTTTGGAACATTTTTGAGCAAATTTCGTCAAGAAAATTAGATTTTCACGGAAATGCCTTCACAAGCCAGTGCATTTACACGTATGTATGTAATGAATTTGAAAGGCTGAAAAACACTAGCAGTTGTGTTTTACTGAAACGTAATGAAAAACTTTTGGTGTTTTATTAAGTGTGGTATAATTTTTTTGTGAACTAACGCAATACTTTCTGCATGAGACAGAAATATAGTGCGTGTGAATACAAACGCAAATTTTCGGCTTGCGATTTTAAAAAATTGGCTCAGCGAAAAAAGTTAAAATTTGGCGCACCTTGTCACTTCGAGCGGTCGCAAAATTTTATTTTTGGCAAATCGATAGTATCTATAAAATTTAGCCAAATTTATGTTTCTCCAAAATCGCGATTTTAGTGTTTTTTGAAATATCAATCATATTCATTAAAAATGACTTTTTGCGACCGCTCGATCACGTTGAGGCGAGCAAAATGAGCTATTGATTGTGCAACAGCTACTTACTTGCGAAGAGAAATCGCAAGCCGAAATCCCACTCACGTTTGGTCTACAGTGAATGCTAATTTGTATCAATCAACTTCATTTTTTGTATTTAGGCATACTTTTACACCAGGGGCCGTATTCTCAAAATTACCTGCAGGTAAAGTTAGGCTAACTTTACCCACGGGTAAAGTGAAGGTAAAGTCGTATTCTCAAACAATGCTTAAAGCCAATGTGGTAGCAAAGGTTACCCTTAAGATTCGGTCCTGAAAAGTGCTTTATCTTGTTTCGCAGCTAAAGTTAATGTATTGTGCAACTTTTTAACGTCAACCGTCGACGTTAACCTTGTTTTCAATGTGTATCTAAAATTGGCCCCAAACTGCCGGTTTTTGAAAAGTCACATTTCAGGAGCGCCACCTTTAAAAATGCAGCTTTATTTTTAATTTCACAGTAGCAAGGGTCCTTTTATTTGATGCAAGCAACTAAGACTAACCTTTGCTGACCCATCACTAAGCCTGAGCTTAAGCACTAAGCCTAAGCCCTAAATTAAAGAAAAAACCTGCTAAGAAGCATCATGAATAACTTTACCACACTAAAAAACCCTAACTAGCTTTATATTTTAAAAAAACTCGCAGCTATAGCCCGGAATTTCTACGGAACCGTATAGTCGTGCGGGGAAAAAAACCCTATTTTCAACTTTTTGGGTCGTCCTGTGCTCCACATAAATCGGATCCATTAATGCTCGCGGCTGTTATAACGGCCATCTTTCGCCTAACTGTTGCACTAATAAAATGGATTCTAACTATTCACGTTTCTGAGTAATAAGCCTCGAAACCTCCGGGAAAAAACCCTATGCGGGGAAAAAAACCCTAATGCGGGGAAAAAAACCCTACCACTTTTTCCGGTTGTTCTATTAGCAGTGAGTATGAACTCAATTTCATCGTGTTCTACAACTCTTAGGCTGCAGTTTGGACTAAAAAACCATTTCTCGGACATCCATGTGACTCACAATAATTCTTCAAAAATCGACCCTTTTTGGCAGTTATGACTAAGCATGGGCACGGTTATCGGTTAACCAATCGGTTAACCGGTTAACCGAAAAAAGTCGGTTAACCGGTTATAGCTAGTAACCGTATCGGTTAACCGGTTAACCGGTTAACCGAAGTGTGCTTCGGATAACCGGAAAATTTAACACATTAGAAACGTTTATTTGACTAAATGGACCAAACGGTTTAAAAATTATGCCTAAAATTGCCATTCCCAACCACAAGGATTAAATGGCATAATCACTACCTTGCTAAGCCAAGATTTACACACGCAATAGGACGAAACACGGGTCTAGCGGTTATAAGTTTATTATATACCAACACGACACACCACACACAGACACCGGTAACAATACTACACGCACACATAACTGACCCACGACAGGTCCCTACGGCTAAGCCTAACGGGTTACGTCCTGTCACAAACTAGGCTGACCAGTGGTCTATGATCACTGATCACCAACCGTCGAAACCTAGGACCTAACCTTCCAGGACCTCCTGGCCAACATTCTTTTCCTAGCTTTCATTCCTAAGTCTTAAAGTCGTCCTTTCTAGTTCCTATAGCCTTCCTTACCGACCTACTTAACCGACCTTCCTGGGCAGACTGCCGAATTTCTGACGTTGCAGCGGCTTTTATAGCCTCAAAAAGTGGAATGCATAAAGGCAGTCTCGGGAAAATCAGTCCAGACTATGTCTAAGCCGCTAGACTGACACTTTCAAGACTAACGTGTCATAACACCCGCTGGAATTAGTATGTAATACGTGTAGAATGTTTCGTTACAATGTTCTAAAAATACTAATCGGTATGCATAAAGAACGTCAGTTTTAGGTTAGTCTTGGTTTTCCATTCAAAATTAAGACATGCTCTTCAGCTCGTCTAAGGCTAGTCTAAGCCTTATTTCAGCACTTATTATAAAAGTTTTGAAAAATTAGAGCCTGATAAGTGTTGTCAAAGATCATGTGCATGTTCTCAAGCTTTTTCATCCAATTTTAACAAGGTTTTTGTGAAATGAGATGCCACGAAATATTGCAAATTGAAGCTATCGGTAGCAATAGTTACGGTTTAGGATGTGTTAGCCTTCGTTTTATTACTCAATATTGTACAAAAAAAATTTCAAAAATTTTTCTTGCAAAATCATCATTGCTGTACTAATAAATGTTTATTTACAAAACTTGACGGTATTGGCGTGCACCCAGCAACTTGGAATCAGTTTTTATGACTGTAGAAACTATTAGAAACAATATTTTAGTGTCATTTTCAAGACTCAGCTAAGACTACCTTTCAGAATACCGATTAACGTCAGTCTTGTGAGACTAGGTCTAGACCTAGTCTTGATTTTGTCTTACATCTTTAGCATGTGCAAAAATCACCTGATATTTCGTAACGATGGTCTTGCTAGTTTTGTTAAACGTAGTCCAGACGGGACGGGGTTTAGCTAAGACTGCTTTTAGGCTGCCTTTATGCATTCCACTAAAAAAGTCACATAATGAGTCAGCAGCCAATTGTTGAATGACTCGCTTGATTGCGCAATATAAAACAATCATGCCAAGTGAAATAGTTTTATCGTTTTCAATACGTGTGTAAAAGTTTTATTAACTTGAAAACTAATTTGTTAACTTATTAAATCCTTCACAAATAACTTACAAATAACTTATTATTTTAAGTTAAGTGCGTAAAATGCTTAATAACTATTAAATCGTGATTCGTGAGTTAGCTTGTGACCTTGTCAGTTGTCACAATTATAAATAAAACAAAATTATAAATAAAAGAAAATAAAATATAAGTTATAGTGTTTGAGGAATGGGTTCTCATTAAGTTTTATCACTAACTTATTGTAACTTGTTTGGTCCGTTTAATCCGATGTGTCTGCCCTAAAGTCAAATACGTCCAATTTGTTTAATCCGATGAAGGAATAGCTCCTGCCCCCTTGGTTTTTTAAACCTCCATTGAAATACTGTGAACTGTAGTTTTGGTAAAAATAATAATCTTCTGCGTTGTTTCTGTTTCCTATTAATCCACTACAAAAGACTATGAGGCTGCACTGTAAATCTTGTGGGGCTGTGCAGTACCGTTATTTTAATAATTAATATTAATATTAAAAATCGTTATTAAAAATACTTTTAATATTAATTATTTTATTAATATTAATATTAAAAATTAATGAGCTGCGCTATTTATATTAATATTTAATTAAAAATAAATTAGGTTGGCTATTTATATTAAAATTAAAATTAAAAATAAATTAAGTACACTATTTATATTAATATTAATATTAAAATTTATGGGCACTATTAATATTAAAAATAGCTGTATTTTTAATAGTATTTTTAATAGTGCTTGAATAGGCAGTCGTTTAGGCTGTCATTTTGTCAATGACGTGCAATCTTACTTGTATAATCCCTGAAAATTGTGTGTTTTTTATGTTTTATTGAGCCTTAGCGTGAAAATTCCATTCATATTTATATTAATATTAAAATAACTATTGAAAAGATTTTAAGCTTCTATTTATATTAATATTAAAAATAAAATCAGAAACACTATTTATATTAATATTAATATTAAAAGAAATTTGACTTGCTATTTATATTAAGGTGGCACTCCTGAAATGTGGGTTTTGGCCATTATTTTGAAAACGCGCAAAAATAAACATGCATCGTAAGAACAAAAGTTGATCAGAAGTGAATTTCCTTCAATTTGATGTACATATCACATAAAAAATTTTTTGAAGATTTTTGAGCAAATTTCGTCAAGAAAAATAGATTTTCACGGAAATGCCTTCACAAGCCAGTGCATTTACACGTATGTGATGAATTTGAAAGGCTGAAAAACACTAGCAGTTGTGTTTTACTGAAACGTAATTAAAAATTTTTGGTGTTTTATTGAGTGTGGTATAACTTTTTTGAGAACTAACGCAATACTTTCTGCATGAGACAGAAATATAGTGCGTGTGAATACAAACGCAAATTTTCGGCTTGCGATTTTAAAAAATTGGCTCAACGAAAAAAGTTGAAATTTGGCACATAAATGCACCTTGTCATCTTCGAGCGGTCGCAAAATTTGATTTTTGGCAAATCGATAGTATCTAAAAAATTTAGCCAAATTTATGTTTTTCAAAAATCGCGATTTTAGGGTTTTTCGATATATCAATCATATTCATCAAAAATGACTTTTTGCGACCGCTCGATCACGTTGAGGCGAGCAAAATGAGCTATAGATTGTGCAACAGCTACTTACTTGTGAAGAGAAATCGCAAGCCGAAATTCCACTCACGTTTGGTCTACAGTGAATGCTAATTTGTATCAATCGACTTCATTTTGTGTATTTAGACATACTTTTACACCAGCTTGCCATTGTGTATCTAAAATTGGTCCCAAACTGCCGTTTTTTGAAAAGTCACATTTCAGGAGCGCCACCTTAATATTAAAATTAAAATAAAATCGCGTTTCTATTAATATTAATATTAATATTAAAAATGTTCGGGGTCTCCTATTTATATTAATATTAATATTAAAATTCCAGAGCACTATTTAAATAACGGTACTGTGCAGTTGTAATATGTATATATTTTCGAATGAGAAAAGTCGAAAATGAGAATTTTTGGCGGTTAACCGAGGTTAACCGCGGTTAACCGGCTATCCGGTTAACCGGTTAACCGCGGATAACCGGTTAACCGGTTAACCGCGGTTAACCTCGGTTAACCGGTTAGTAATTTTAAAAATAGTGCGGTTAACCGGATAGCGATTTTGCTAACCGTGCCCATGCTTAGTTATGACTTCTGCCAAAAGATGCATTTTTTCGTTTTTAAATGCATTAAAAATAGATTTTTGCGCTTATTACGTTAGAAACGGTGGACAGACACTGCCCGCGTTTACCATTCTTGGATTCAAGTGGTACGCAGCAGCTAAAACCTGAATATCCAAAAAAATGCCAAATTTTGGTGAAACATCACCAAAACAGGTTTCGTAAGGGGTATCGGAGTATGGGCCAAAACGACAAAAACGACGTTTTTCGGCCAAATAAACGGTTTAAATGAAGTCTACGGGTGTTCTTAGCCCAGATGAGTCAACTTTTGTAGCAACAATGGGTGAGTTTAGCAAAAAACTGACGCCAAACAAAATAGGGTTTTTTTCCCCGCAATAGGGTTTTTTCCCCGCACAAACTTTGAACTGTCACAGGTCAACCACAATGTTTTTCACTGTTTTTAAGCTTCAGAAGTGTAGAGGAAAGGTAACTCTCTGGAAAAATGCAAACGGCGTTGGCCAAAAGTGTTTTTGTCACAAATTATGACAAGTCAAAAATTTGGAAAATTTTGTCACTTTGAAATTTTTCAACAGGCAAAATTTTGATATTTCATAAAAAATCTTACACTTTACAGGCTTCAGAACTGTACAGAAATTGGTGTGGTAAGTCAGTTTGGGATGCGCTTTCCACCTACATACTCAAAAAGGGCCTATGTCTAGCGGTTCGGTCAGGAAGCACTAGGGTTTTTTCCCCGCAAAACGCGTAGGGGTTTTTTTCCCGCACCACTATAATACTTGTGCTGTAACTCTTCGATCAGCCTGGTTCTGGTGGCTTTAGAAAAAGTTCTGTAACTTTGCAAAGCCTGAACCGATTTACAAAATTTTTTCAGCATTTAGTAGCTTAGAAGTTGCTCTTTCAATGGTAACAGCAGGTTTTCATTTGATTCAGTATTTTTGACCAAATCTAATTTTGCGCAAAACACAGGAAAAAAAATTTGGAAATATCACTGAAAAGAGGCGGAAAATTGAAGGAAAAATTTCCTTAACATTTCCTTTTTATTTCCGTTAAATTTCCTCCAATAACAATTCTCACTTTCTGTCACATTTCAGTCACATTTCTGTATATAACATTTCCGCAACATTTCTTTCACTTTTCCGCCACATTTCCTTCATTTAGTCCAACTTGTCACTTTTCGGCGCATGCTTTTCCTTTATATTTCCTTCACTTTTCAGTCATATTTCCTTTGCATTTCTTTAACTTTTTCGTCACATTTCCAACACATTTCCATCACTTTTCGGCCATATTTCTTTACTTTTTGGTCATATTTCCTTAACTTTACGGTTAAATTTTCTACACATTTCGGTCATATTTACTTCACTTTTCGGTCATATTTCCTTTTTTTCTACATATTTCTGCTAGATTTTGTTTTGCAGAAAAAATATGCGTTTGAATTTTTCCCCCCTGCCGAACCTGCACCAATACGGGCCGTGACCATACATGGGCGTGGGGGGGGGGTTGGGGGGGGGGGCGGTTTTTCACCCCCCCCCCCAGAAGGCATCCTCACCCCCCCAGACAGGTCCGTCACCCCCCCAGAATGTTTTGAAGGTAGCTGACGAAGCAAAAATTAGTGGCTCACGAAGCGAAATTTGTGGCTCACGAAGCAAAAAAATAGCCGGCAAAAGTTGAAAGTTCTCCGTTGAAAAAATTTCAATTTTATAAAGGCTAAATTTTCATTAAAATGCTCCGTTGAGCTCAACGGCGCCGTTGAACTCAACGGAGCCGTTGAGCTCAACGGAGCCATTATAAAATTGGCTGAAATTTCAATGGCTCCGTTGAGCTCAACGGAGGCTTTTTCAAAGAGAATCCGTTCTATTATAGAACGATTACGATTATAAATTTTCAACGGCTCCGCTGTTGAGCTCAGCGTAGAAATTTTCACACGAAATTCGTTCTATCATAGAACGATTATTAGTAATCATGACGCTCCGAAGCAAAGCGGAAGCGTTAAGAAAACTTATAAATCTTGTATTTTGAAATATTGAATGGGTTAATAAAGGGGCGTAGTGTCGCGAAAGTAGTCGATTTTGCGCAACTGTAAAACTTTCAGCAACAGATAAGACACTGTTCTTTATATATTTTGCAAATAGGATGTTAAGGCAAGTATTTTCGCCAAGTTTCATCAAAATTGATTCAATATACTGTTAGCAGTGAGGTCGCAGTCGGAAAACCTGTTTTAAAATCCTATTCACATTCGATAATTTCGCCACAATTATTACTTTGTCTGTCTAGTTTTTTTACACAGACTACAGGGACATATGTTGTTGGTTAGGCACACAAAGTTTAGTGCAAACTGCAAATTGCTTGAGTGGTTGTGGAGTAGTACCTGTTTGAACTCTGAAACTGTGCAGAAACTGTGAACTGCTCATAGCAATAATGATAAATTGTAAAAAATCTAGACGCTTACTTTAAAATCAAAAGAAAAACGTGCCTTCATTTTTCCTTTTTCTTATATGTGGCAAAAAATTGTGCGTTGACACGTTATGTGTACTTCACAAGCTGGCCAATCTGATATCTGGTTTGATTTTTTGAACTTTTATGTCCTTAGTGTGTGATGTCTGGCTTACAATTGGTGATTGGTTCAAGATATTGGTAGATATTGGCTGGGATTCACAACCTAACACTAACACTAAAGTTTCACTTAAAAGTTAGTGAAACACTTAAATTTCAGCCTGAAACACTTAAAATGTTAGTGTTTCGAGGCCAATTTTAAGTGTTTCACTAACATTTAAGGTGGTAGTAACGATTTCGACGATATAACTTTGAAGCACGTTTTTGTCGCAATTTTGAAACTCACAGCAAAACCGCAATAATTTTTGTAAACTAGACTGAAATTGTGATGTTGGTTTTTTTTTATTTGTCAAAATTCTTAGTTTGAGGCTAGCTACTAAATTGGCTTACTAAACAGTAAGCCAACGTGGTAGCTAGTCTTATCTTGTACATTTTGAACTGAATAAAATATTATTTGTGTATATTTTGATCTAGTTTCATAAAATTATGGTTACTTTTAGACTAGTTTACTATTCGCTTCGAAAAAAAGATTTCTCTAATTTCTAATGTAAGAAATCGTCGAAATCGTTACTACCACCTTAAGGAAAAAGTTAGTGTTAGTGTTAAGGCCGATTCACACGGTGCGTTTTTGCCGCTGCGATTTTGACGCAAAACGCAAGCCGCAGGGTGTCGCAAGCGAAACGCACCGTCTGAACAAGCTTTGCGGCCTTAGTGCGTCTCGCAGGCCAGTTCGCTGCGTCTTTACTGTTTCAAAAAAATGACAAATTGGTCCGCGAAATTTGTTCATGCCAACACGTCCGTAGCATCAAAACGCAATGAAATCGCAGGTCGAATAGCAGTCTGGCGTTTAAAACGCTGCGGCAAAATCAAGACGCAAGCATTCCGCACTAAAAACGCTGCGTCTGTTCAGACATTGCGTTTTGCTTGCGGCAAGCTGCGTTTTGCCGCAGCGGCAAAAACGCTGCGGCAAAATCGCAGTAAAATCGCAGCGTGTGAATCGGCCTTAAGGCCGATTCACACGGTGCGTTTTTGCCGCTGCGATCATGACGCAAAACGCAAGCCGCAGGGTGTCGCAAGCGAAACGCACCGTCCGAACAAGCTTTGCGGCCTTAGTGCGTCTCGCAGGTCAGTTTGCTGCGTCTTTACTGTTTCAAAAAAATAACAAATTGGTCCGCGAATTTTGTTTATGCCAACGCGTCCGCAGCAACAAAACGCAATGAAATCGCAGGTGGAATAGCAGTCTGGCGTTTAAAACGCTGCGGCAAAATCAAGACGCTGGCATTCCGCACTAAAATCGCTGCGTCTGTTCAGACATTGCGTTTTGCGTGCGGCAAGCTGCGTTTTGCCGCAGCGACAAAAACGCTGCGGCAAAATCGCAGTAAAATCGCAGCGTGTGAATCGGCCTTTAAGGTTGTGAATTCCAGCCATTGATAGTCTAGTGTCTGGCAGTAATATTTACCACAGTGCAGCATTGGTCTAGTTTTTCAGTGAACGTACAATTTCAAAGCAGTGAGCTCTCTTCTCAAACATGAGCAAAACGGCTTTGGCGACACTACATCTTATGTCCGATCCAAATATATCTGTTAAATTCATTTTAGCTGTATAATTTTTATAAATTGTAATTTTATGTATAATTTAGCTGTAAATTTCCTTGATCAAAACTGCAATCCTACTGTTATAAAAATGCCCCCACTGTGCATCACTGAAGTTAGTAGAATAGGAGGTTCTAAAGCGGAAAAACGCAATCTCGCTCGTTAAAGATAATGGACAAAGAAGTTTGCTGTGAATAGGTGAAAGCGGTAGAGACACGTGGGGATTTTAATAATGTCAAAAACGTAGCCAACTTTTAGTTCCAACAGGTAATCGTATAATTCAGAGCTGTGGCGCAAGTTGTGGCGCAAACGTTTTGTAAAAAATTTTGATATTTTCGAAAGAACCTTTTTCATTTTAGCAGTTAATACTGGAAAAAGAAGGAAAGGTTACGTTTCAAGGCATGGCATACATTTAGGTAAAATATAGTTCTACTTAATGCAGAAGACCGCTTGTAATTTGAATTTGTAAACGCTGAGCTACAGCTTTCAAAATAACACCTAAACACCAATCAATTTATCTTTCAACGGAGCTCCTAGCTCCGTTGAGCTCAACGGCCCGTCGAACTCAACGGCCCGTTGAGCTCAACGGAGCCGTTGAAAATTTCGGCGAAATTCAAAGGCTTCAGAACGAAATAGTAAGAGTCGCCTGATTTGAACGGAGGATTTTCAACGGCTCCGTTGAACTCAACGGCGCCGTTGAGCTCAACGGGCCGTTGAAATCTTTATAAAATTGGGCCCTGCTATGCCGCAGGTTTGAAATTTCAACTGAGCTAAAACCATGGTTTAAGAAAATCTAGGAAATTCGTAACGAATCAGGCGATATTTCGTAATGAAATTATGTGCAAATCATATAAAAACGTACGTAAACCATGGTTTAGTTAAACCACCTTTGTGAAATCCACCCTAAGGGTTTTAACACCTATAATTTCGCTTCAGATTTTTATTAAAAGGGGCGACAGCTATTTTGGGGGGTAGCGATCAGATTGGGGGCATGGCTGACGATGGGGGTTTCATATTTTTATTAAAAGATGGGGTAGGAAGCGAATTAGAATCGAAAATAATTCCCCCCCCCCCGCTTCAGTCTGACCCCTATGGTGAACTGAGGCGTGAGCGTTATCGTTGTTACTAAATGGATTTTTTTGGCAAAATTGATAATATTTCAAACTTTTAACTTATTTAGATGAAAAAAGCACCAAAAATCGACCCATGTGCGGCTACCAAACCTGAAAAATACGTTGTATACAGGAAAAAATTGAATGTCCTTAGACGTTCGTCTTCCACTCCACCCACCGCACGGTTTTTAATTAAAAGTCACACAAAATATATAACTAATACCAATAATAGTTGTCAGCATTACTCATTATTTATACACCATAGCAGATATATATAAGTCATGTATATACATTAGAGCAGTATATAATGAATAAGGGGCGAGATCCCCTCGAAAGAAAATTTTTGAAATTTCAGGGGCCGTATTCTCAAAATTACCTGCAGGTAAAGTTAGGCTAACTTTACCCACAGGTAAGGTGAAGGTAAAGTCGTCAATGACTAAAGCCAGTGTGATAGCTAAGGTTATTTTTAATATTCGGGCCCCCAGACCCCTACAACCGCTATGCATGCAATCGGTTCAAAAATTCTAAAAAGCTAACCCTTCTACAGACTGTTGGACTGCGTGCGCGTTTCTACCTAGCGAACGACCGGAGGTAAAATTTTGCCGAAGCCGGAGCCGGAGCCGGATATAAAATGCCGGACCCGGAGCCGGAGGCAGTGTTTTTAAAAAAAAATTGAATTAGTAAAAAATGTTGACAATTGTGAAAAAATTTTCAAATTTTTTCGAAAGAGCATTTTTTAATTTTTCAACAGTCATGCCCCATTTCTATACATATGTCTTTACACACTCATACCACCAGTAGTTTGCCACTGACTGGTCCCCGTTTTGGGTGATCTCACAAAAAATTTTCATCAACATTGATAAAAAGTCAAAAAGTAGGTCAAATTGATCAGTATGGCATTTTGACTGCGGTGCCAAGGGCGTAGTCAGGAGTCAGAGGGAGGGCGTTGTTCGGGGTGTTTGTCTGAACTTCCCTCTTTTAGTCGAACGTTGCAAAATTGTCACGAAGCGTATATACCCCCAAAAAAGCGACAAATTTGGAAAAGATGGCACTTTGTAGAAGATTACCGCCCCCCCCCCATCCCTTGTAATTTAAGCGTATGTATATCAGTCGCGTAGCCACGAAAAAAACTTTGGGGGGAATGACTTTTAGATTTTTTGTAATGGGTACAAATGATCTTTTTTGCTATTTCAGCACAAAAATTTGCGTAATAACAACACGTGCAAACATTGTCCTAAATTTGACTGGCCGAAAACATCAGAGCTAAAAGTCAAGTTCAAATTATTAGGGTTAGACCGAGCCGGGAATTTTGGTGCCGAGCCGAGCCGAGCCGAGCCGAGCCGGCCGGCTATGGCTAATTTTTGGGTTTTATCAAAATTGATTGTGCGCTCCGGGAATCAATGTTTTGGGGCATAATTTTATTTTAAGTGACAAATTTTGACTTATGTCAAGAAGCAAGGAAGGATTGGAGCTTTCATTAGATACTCATGCAGTTGGAGGGGATGGGGGAAGCTCCTTCCTAAATTCAGAGACAGCCGAGGGATTCGGGCCGCCCGTGGTGAAAGAGGGAGGAGGTCCCAGCATGTGCTATTTTTTGGCGTAATTAGGTTTCTTTAGTGAGCGTAGAACCAGAACCACAACCGTCGGCCATAACCAAAGCTTTTGACACCTTTTGGCCTGAAGTTAGATAACGAAATGTAGTTAGTAGTCATTTATGTATATAGTGACTTACTCTAAATAAATTCACTTGTCAGTGGCGTACCCAGAAAAACGTTTCGGCGGGATTGACTGAATTTGACTCTTGTGTAATAGGTTAAAATGCACTGTTTAGTAATTTTTCACCATTTAAATTCGCATTGAAAACGCGAAGAGAATTAAGCCACAGACAGCAGGGGTCAGGGGGTGGGGCTCCCCACGAAAAAATTTGGATTTTTGAAATTTTTAGGCAGAATTTAGTCAACTGGAAACGTATCGAAAAATATTTTACGAAAAGTAAAACAAAAGATGGGAGCATCATATAATTAATTTATATTACACAGTCAAGTAAGTTCAGCAGAATGTACTCTTGCAGACATGCATTGGCTTTGATGAAAGATAATATCAATGAATAGTAAGCCACAAAGTTGCAGGGGTCTGGGGGCGGCAGCCCCCAGAAGAAAAAAAGAATTTTTTGAATTTTAGGCCAAATTTGGTCAATTGGAGACGTATCAGAAATTTTTTCGGCCGTACGATAAAAACATAAGGGGGGACATTGTAGACAATTTCTTCAGGTTCGACCAAAAGAAGAGGGGCCGCGACCCCCGCGACCCTCCCCCCTGACTACGCCCTTGGCAGTTCAGGACGAGGACCTACCAAGGGACGGGGGTACCCAAAATTTTTGGTGGAAAACTGCAAATTGAGCGAAAATTCAATAAAAATTCATCAATTTTCATATCGATAGCTACAGAATGACGTCGATAAAAGGTTGAAACTTGAAAGTATATACAGGAAAACCAGTAAATCAGAATTTTCTGTAGAACTAGCCAGTAACATTTTTTTAGATAAAATTCAGAGTCTCTGAATTCTGGGTGAAATTATCTTAACTTTGCCTGAAGTATTCTGAAAATTATCTTAAATTCCACTGAAAGTCTGTAAAATGCTGCAAATGTGTAACTGAAAAAATTTTGCAGAAAATTCATATTCCTGTGAAGGGCCAGATTTAATGCGGACAGCAAATTTATAAAAAATGTCGTTTTTGCAATGATATAAACGTAACACAAAACAGTATATTAGGTAAACAAATTCTTACATGAAGTAATTCCAATAAAAAACGGGTAGGGCGGCCGCCCTCCCCCCGGGATATACCGGTATGAGATAGCGGTTTATTAACGGAAAAACACAAAAAACCGTATATAACGCTCTAGCTTTTTGGATTCTGGGAAGAGTTTTTAAACTTTCGAAAGTTAGTTGTTGAAATTTCACGACTGTCTCAGCTCTCGGCCTGGCTCGGCAAAATTGTCGAGCCAAAGGCAATTTGCCGAGCCGAGCCGCCCGGCTCGGCAGCCGAGCCGAGCCGAGCCAGCGGTCTATCCCTACAAATTATTAAGTCACATACAGTAGTTATAAGCCTATAGGGGTCTGGGGGCGGCAGCCCCTGGAAAAAAGTGTGAGAAACTTTTGATTTTTAGGCCGAGTTGTGATTTTTTCTCGAAATTTGAATTTTTTGCCAAAGTTTGAACAGTAAAAATTCTCCGGCCCCGCCACTTTTTTTGCCGGAGCCGGAGGCTAAAATCTCGATCGCTATTTCTACCCCCCCCCCCCCGGTCGTCGACCATCAGTTCAGCCCCCCCTTCGCGAAATCCTAGGTACGCTACTGTTCATCACATTTTTTTTCAAAACACTCCAACGAACTTTCATTTAACCCTTGTTTTTTCTTTACTTTTTCAATCAACATATCTTTGTTTGTTGTTTTTCAGCCTAAGTTTTTTAGCTTTTTGAATGCACATTTCCTGCTATTTTATTAGTTTCCTACGATTTTTTCTCATTTATCATACAAATTTCCTATTTTTTCTTTGCCAATTTCCTACTATATTTGTACGATTTTCCTTTGTTTTTCTTTCACTTTTATAAACACTTTTCCGTTTATAATGCTAACTTTTGCTTATATTATGGTTTTTCTTACACTTTTATAATTTCTAATGTTTTTTACCTAATTTTCTAATTTCTATTTTCTAATGTTTTTCCCTAATTTTCTACTTTTTTGTGTAGTTTTCCTGCCCATTTCATATAGTAACATGGGCGGGGACTGTATTCTCAAAATTAGCCCCGATGAAGGTAGGCTACAACCGGAGACAGGGAAGGGCCAACAACCCGGAGAAAAGCCAGAACCATAACTTTAGCTGAATGCCTCCACTGCTCTACTTCACTTTTATATAATAATGCGTTTATTTTAGATCAATTATATATATATATATATATATATATATATATATATATACATATATACAGATATATATACATACATGGGCGTGGGGGGGATTGGTTGGGGATTGCTCCCCCCCAACCGGACCCCGCTCCCCCCCCAGACAGGGTCCGCTCCCCCCCAGAATTTTTTGAAAGTACCTCACGAAGGTAAACTGAGCGGCCGGGGGAGCAAAATGGGTGGCTCACGAAGCAAAAATTAGTAGCTCAGGAGCAAATTTGGTGGCTCACGAAGCAAAATTCACCGGGAAAAGTTGCTCCGCGCCCCCCCCCCCCCCACCGGTCGACGGCTCCCCCCCAGATTTTCTTAGCTGCACATGTGTATATATATATATATATTTGTTCGTTTTAGGAAATATACATAAAGAAAACAACCCATCGCAATGGGTGTACCAAAGTTTTATCGCTGGATTAGCGAACGCTATCCATGTCTCAGCGAAATTGTAAAGGAAAGTCAAGTAAGTGTCGTTTTTGTACTGAAGCTCGTTATGCTTCATTATGTGATATTTTGCTTTGTAGAGTATATATTTAGTTATATATAATAAGTTACTATTACGACGAAAGTTCGGATTCGGGTTCACTGTCGGGTACGTCTCGAAAAAATTCCCAACACTATATTAATTTCGACTTTTTATGAGTTGTTTTGCTTTGTTTAATTTACAAAACAAAGATTTTTAGCAAACAGAGGGTTACTATAATATATGTACTTGCTAAGGAAGCTCTATTAAAAAGAACACTCAATAGGGGCTGCTGCAGGCCGAGAAATCTGAAAGGAATTGCAAAACAAAGGGATTGCGCCCGACCGATAAGAAAATGTTTTTGTAATCGCTGATATTTATACTTTCTTTTGTTATCCAATATGTTTTTTAGGTTCCAGAATTTGATAATTTGTATTTGGATATGAATGGAATTATTCACGCTTGTTCGCATCCAAATGACGATGATCCAACTTTTCGCATCACAGAAGAGCAAATATTTAAGGATATTTTTCACTATATTGAGGTAAACATACATGTATATAGTTGGGATGGGGCATGGGGGGGAGGTAGGACCCCCCCTAAATTCGGTCCCAGAGGAGGGAAGGGGGGGTCCTGGCGGGAGTCCCGGAAAATTTTTGCAAAATTAAAAAAATCGGCATTTTTTGTGAAATTTAAGCGATGTTTACCGAAATTTTCCCCAAAAGTTGTCAAAATCGGTGTTTTTTGGTCAAAAAAAGTAAACATTGCGTCATTTTTTGGAGGAGAGTCGAAAATTAGTTGAGGGGGGAGGGGTAACTTGATTTCTTTCATAACTCAGCTGTCACTATGTATATATGTAACTTAATAAGATTTTGCAATTTAATGCGGATGATTAGTCGTTCGAAGAAGTTTCACAATTTTTCGGCAATCGTATTTTGAATTACTGAAGTTCATGTATATTGTATATATATATATATAGTTCATATTCTAATCCCGTTAATACGAATTTGTGAACTGCCCCTAAGAAAGCTTTAAACTTCATACACCAATCTTGCGCTTGTTAAACGCATATATAAACGGTGTAGAAGACAGAGAGGAGAAGTAGACACCTGGCATCGTGGTATCCGAGTTTTCCTATTGATATTTTGTGTCGTTTAATGACGCTATATTTTTTTGCAGGTTTTGTTTCGGATAGTGAAGCCTCGCAAGGTATTTTTTATGGCTGTGGACGGCGTGGCCCCGCGAGCTAAAATGAATCAACAGCGTGGCCGACGATTTAGGTGCCGGCTTGGTTATATATTTTTTTATTTTGTAACTTTTGTCACTTAAGTAATTCTGTGGTTTTGTTGAGGCTGTTTTTTGGGAACATTATGGTCAAAATGATAGTAAAAAATCGGGGAAAAAGATCAGCGCCTTTGTATATTATACTAGTTTTCAGATTAAAAAAAAATGTGTTTGGTTTGTTTGTGTATTTATTTTCTTTTTTGGAATAGGACGGCGAAGGAAGCAGAAATGCAGGCGCAAAAAGCCATAAAAAATGGGGTGGAGTTGCCGAAAGATGAAAGATTTGACTCCAACTGCATCACTCCAGGTTGGCTTATTTTGCATTTTTTGCAGAAATAAAGTTTATAAAAATTTCAGAGTTATAAAAAATTTCTGTAGTAGCAGTGTGCTAAAGTCTAAAGCTTGAAAATATATATAATATTGTCTATTTATACACTGCATATATGCTAGTATATTCTATTATATACACATTGAACTTCTTCTTGATATTTTATTTTTTTAGCTGTTTGTTTATATTTCAGGAACTCATTTTATGGCCCGACTTCACGAACAGTTGAAGTATTTTGTGAATTTGAAAATCACAACCGACGAAACTTGGCGAGGCATCCGCGTTATTCTATCTGGCCATGAGGTAGCTAACTATTTGTAGTTTGGCCACCTAACTTTGAAGCTGAACTAAAGCTGAAATCTGAACTGAAACTCAGAAGCTAAGCAGCCGCGTGTAGATTTTATGGCTTTTAGTAGCGGTCTCAGACAATTTTGTCTTCCTTGGGGTCGTATCGAAGACCGGATACCGATAACGAAAGCCACTAACTAAGCAAAGTAGTGTTACTAAAGTCTGACAAAAAAATGCTGAACCCTGAGACAAAACTGATAGTGTGTTTTTTGCGACTGCTTGCTGTAGTCTTGCAGTTCGTTCTTCTCGTAATAAAATCCCGTTTCCTTTTGTCTCAGGGTCCAGCACTTAGTGGTCAGACTTTAGATCAGACAGAATTCATTATTATTCCACAACAAACTGTAATGATAGTGCTATTACTATAAGTATTGTTCCGGTTTGTTTGTGGTATAATAGTGAATAATGTCTTAGTACTATTACTATATTAAGTATTAATAGTAAAAACGTTTTACAAGTACATATTTTATAAAAATTTGTTGAAATTAGAGATAAACCAAGCTAATTTAATCTTTCATGAAGTTTTCAGTAGATTACTTGTGACTTATTATTTGAACATAAACTTAGGAAAACACAAGCAATACGCAGTCTAAAGTCGTGATACCCACTAAAACTGCTTAAATAAAATTAGCTTAAAATTTTGTTTGCATCTATAGACATTTTTTGTGGAATTTCAGACACCCGGTGAGGGCGAGCATAAAATAATGGATTTCATTCGTTATGAACGATCTCAGAATGGATATGATCCCAATACCAGGCACTGTCTTTACGGACTCGACGCAGATTTGGTTGGTCATTTTTTGGGAAATTTAGTTATTTTAAATTCAACTCTGGTCCATTTCTACAGTACTTTTGTTTAGTTTTTTCTAGGATTAGTTTTGTCTGAGCCAGGGTTTTTTTTGGGTCCACGAGTGTGTCCAGACTCAAGTTCTCTTAACTGGACCCAACAAAAATTAACCTGACCCAAGCCAGACCCAAGGGCGCAGCCAGAGGGGGGTGACGGGGGTCGCGACCCCCCCCCTGTTAGTTGAACCTCAAGAAATTGCCAACAAGGGTCCCCCTTTGATTTTTATCGCCCCGCCGAAAAAAATTTCTGATACGTCTCCAATTGACCAAACTTTGCCTAAAAATTAAAAAATTCTCAATTTTTTTTCCTGGGGGCTGCCGCCCCCCCCCCCCCTCTTCTGACATCCTCTCTTTTCTTCACACCAACCCTCCCATACAACAAATACATTATGCAGAATTTACTTGTGTAAAACATTGTCTTATCTCTGATGTGACGTTCCCATCTTGTTTTTAATTTTCCTGTCGGAAAAAAATTTCTGATGCATCTCCAGTTGACCAAATTCGGCCTAAACAGTTAACAAATTTCCATTTTTTTCTGGGGGCTGCCGCCCCCAGACCCCTGCAACCTGTGACTCACTGATCTTGCGTTTGCACTGCGAATTTAATAGTGTTTAAATTACTGTACCTGAATACCGAAATAAATGCTAAAAGGGTATTTTAACCCATTACAAAAAAGTCATTCCCCGAAATTTTTGACTACATAAATGAACACAAACTACGTTTTGTTATGTAAACCTTTAGCTAAAATATGTAAAAAATCTTTGGTTCTGACCTAGGAGCTGCCGCCCCCTGACCCCTGCAGCAGTGTGACAGTGGTTTTGCATTTTATTTTTGTATCGAAATTGCAAAAAATTGTGTCGTAAATGCAAAACAGTCTATATATATATATATATATATATATATATATATATATATATATATATATATATAATATATATATATATATAAATCACACCAAAAACATTCCCCCGAAATTTTTTCTGGGTACGTTAATGCGTACCTGCACAGAGAATGACATTTTATAATATAAATGTCTACTTACGACACATATATTCTTGACCCAGTCTGTGCTTAACTGGACCCAGCAAAAATTAACCTGACCCAACATGGACCCATTGTCGATTTTGAAAAAAAAACCCTGGTCTGAGCAATAATATTTCAGCTGGCAATGAATGATAACAGATTAGTTTGTACAAACGGCCCAGTAGGTTTTGTTTGAAGAAAACTTTCTAGACATCTTTAGATGGTTTGAATAAGTTCAATTTTTAATTTTGCACAAACTTTTTATTCTTGGCAGCTGAATAGCCGGTTATAACTTAGACTAAATATATATTATATTAGACTATATTATGTTATTAATTTATATGTAACTATATATCGTTTTGAAACCGTGTCTGTACTACACTGGTAGAATATTATTATTGACAGCCTTGTGAAAAATTTAGATTTTTAATTTTTTTTATTTTTTCAGATAATGCTTGGAATGGTCTCCCACGAGCCGCACTTTTCATTGCTGCGTGAAGAAGTCAGATTTGTCCGAAAAGAAAAACAAAAGTATATATAAAAAAATTTTTCTTATCTATCTATCGACCTCAGCGAAAAGAAAGCACCATTGTGCCTTGGTCATTAGTTGCATCGTGTGCTATTTTGTTTATATACCAGTTATATACAAAGTTTTTTTACGAAATAAGATAAGCTGACAGTGCAAAATGGAATGAGCTTCCTTCATAATAATGCCTCTGCTAAAAAGAGTTATCTAGTAAAAAACTGGTTAACTGCTGCATAAAGCTCCTTTTTGGTACACAGATAGGTCTAACCTTTGTGTGCTGGTTAATAGACAAGTTTAAACAAGCAAATATCCAGCTGTTGGTTTGTCTGAAATTTCATCATTAATTAATAATTAAAATTTTGTAATGTTTCAGAGCAAAGTCAGTTGACCAAACCACCTTTCATTTGCTGCATTTATCGCTGCTGCGTGAATACTTGGACCTGGAGTTTCAGGCTATAAAAGTTGGTATTAGTTTACCGTGATTTTAGTAAATGATGTCGGGTTTTTCTGTGGATTTTATTTTGCGTAATTTTGTTGAATAACGTTTATGTTTGTGTCGAAATTTTAAAAAACAATAATTTGCTGTCGATTTATCAATGAATTTTTTACCTGACAATTCAATACAAATTTGAGGTTACTTAATACTTAATATAGTAATAGTAAACCTTAAGATCACAGTTTACTTTACATAATAGCTACTAAACGAACTTTAAGAATATTTTAATTTGTGTACATTTTGTTTTTAGGACACATTTAAGTTTTAGGACACTATTCCTGTTTTCAGTGTTTATGTGTTTATGTTTTATGTTTATTTCGTTTTGCTTATTTAATTTTATTTAGTTTACCGTTATCACAATATGGTATTATACCTTGTTTTGTTTTTTATTTGTTTTATATCTTTATTATATTTCAGGACATTCTTCCCTTTGGCTACGACATCGAGCGTATCATAGACGACTGGATTTTGATGGGGTTTCTGGTGGGGAACGACTTTGTGCCCCATCTGCCCCATTTCCACATTAATCACGACGCACTGCCCTTTTTTTATCAGACCTACAGAAATGTGCTGCCCAGCTTGGATGGTAATTTTGATGGAATATGATCCGGGTTTTTTTCAAATCAAAACATCGGGGCATATTTTGGCATAGGAATTAGAATATTTTGTGTTGGGGTGCCCCCCCCCCGCGTTTTTAAGAACCTACTATGTGCACGCTGTTTCATTTTTGGGATATCTAAGAGTAACGTAAGGGTGGGGCTAGGGCAAAAAGTGACAGCAGTTTATATAATATAAAATTTGTTTCCACTTCATTTATAATAAATTGTTTGCATTATGTCGTTATCTGGTGTAATCATTATCCTGCGTTACACCACTAAGTAGTCGCTTTAGTAGCGTATTAGATTTGCTCTGTAATTGATTATATTTACAAGTGAGTGCCATAAGTTCCTGTCGTCGCTTTTTCAGGGTACCTTAATGATCACGGCACCTTGGTACTATCCCGGTTCGAAAAGTTTATACAAGCTGTGGCTAGAGTAAGTTGTTATTTAGTTAAGTATTATTAAGTATAATGCATGTTCTATTTGTTTATTTACTTGATTGCTCTGAAGTCTAATAATACTTACGGTGTACTGCACCAAGTATAAGTTAAGATTGCGTTTGAACGAAACCTAATCTCCAGTTGAATGTATATAATTTATAAACATGGCTAATTACATATTGTATATTGCATGTTGTTTTTAGTTGGACTTGATTGAGCTATTTATTAGTTATTAGTTATTAGTTATTATTATTTATTACAAGTCTAGTGCGCCTAGTTTAGATTATGTCAACCAGATCCGATTCATTTAGATTAACTCCATTTAACATTTTGAAAAAACGTAATTTTCAAAAAATTTATTCGAATTGCAACTGTTTTCATATTTGATCACAAATGTCGTACGTAAATGTTATGTATGTCGTACGTTATGTCGCACGTAAAATCAGCAACAGTTAACGCCAATTTTCATGTATCATAAGTTTGTTTACAACTTGTAAAGCGCACAAATGAAATGTGTACGTATAAAAATATCAAACAGTGAATCGGCGTTAATGAAAAATTGATCAAAAAAATTGAAAACAATTATCTCTGGCTGGGCTCGATCCAACGACTTGTTGGCTATTGAACCAATGCGCTAGCCCACTGCGCTACGGAGACCACAAGAAAAGTAAGTTTAGTTGCCCATAAATAACTCAACGTAATAATGTTCTAACACTGTCTACCAGCAGGGCCAAAAATTTTAAAATTTTCTACGAACCAGTTTCTTTTAAATTTTATAATTTTATGAATAACGGTTACTGTGCCATTATAATGGTCAGTTTTTGAATCTAAGTTATTATATTTATCATTTTGCTTAGGATAGTTTATATCCTATTAATTAGTGCTTAATCTGTATCAAAATAACATTAATCCTGAGCAGTTAGACCTTTTTGTTTCAGTTTGATTATGACAAATTTACGGAGGAATATGCTGATCTGGTTTGGCTGCAGAATAAAAGTTCAAAGAAATCGCAGGCATCGCAAGAAGAAGTATATAATTTATTTTTTTAGGGCAGTATTTTTTGGGCTGTAGACATTTTTCACGTAGTTTATGGTTCAATTGCGAAATTTAAATTTAGCTGATTCAAATCCATTGCCGTAATTTTATACTGTATTTTTATTAGCCCGACCCCAGCGTCTGTTTTTTTGTGTTTTGGACTGTTGTTTATGGTTCAGGGTTTTGTTAAAATGTCTGTTTTTTTGTTTTTTGAACTGTACTTAAGGTGGCGCTCCGAATAACTTCCATGACTTTATTATCTTATAAGTCGACGTAGGTTCTAGCTAGAATAGATTTCGTTTAAAAATAATAAAGCCTGCTACAACGCTCAGTTTTTTAGTAATTTTCACGTTCCTGCTGCCTTGTTCTAATTTTTTATGACCGATTGAAGTTTTCTATTTTTGTGAAATGCGCACTAAATTTTAAACGGCATAACTGTGCGAAACTTTGTTCAAATTTTACGGTCTATAGCTTAAACTGTAGGTAATTATATTGCCGAGGGTATCTTTTTTTTAATATTGTTTTTGGCTCAAAATACAATAGTTTTTCTAAAATTGGTCCACTTAAAAACGCTGCAGAATTTCACCAAAAACAGAAATCAACATTTACGATGAAGATACACCATCTACCTATTTTCTAACTTCAAGTAAAATTTAACAATAAAAAAAACGACATGGAGGAGAGCTATCACGAAACAAAAAAGGCTATTGCCGATCATAAAAACTTGAGGTTTGCCCACACAAACGACAATGTCAAAAAATAGAGCGTATTTTTTAATGCAAATAACCGTTGAGAAAAGTTGATGAAGCCAAAAAGTAGCTAACGAAAAATTAGCTTGAAAAATTGTGTATTTTGGTGAATGTCGCTCAACGTAATTTGTAAATTTTTTTAGAAAGGTTTGCCTATACAAACGACTTTTTAAAAAATTGCTGTCACCTATTGGCTGCGTAAAACCGTTATCAAAAGTAGCAAAAGCCATATTATACAATTTTTCGAAAAATCGATTTGAAGATTTTGCCATATTGAAATTCTGGTCAAATAATTAAGTTCAACAAAACTACACGTTATAATTATATCAAACGAAAACTAATTCCCTGCTGAACAACCTTTCTTCAAGAGCAAAGTTCTAAAAACGTGATTGAAAAATTTTACAGCCCAAATTCAGTTATTCGGAGCGCCACCTTAAGGTTCAGTGTTTTGTAAACAATGTCTAAAAAGTAGCTGTTTGAGATGTAATTTAAAATGACTTAATTTTAAAATTTTCAGGATATTGACATGAAAACGCTGGAAAGTTTCACAGACTTTGACGCTGACGTGTGCGACAGCGATATGGAAGAGCTGGAAGGACTGCCGGCGGAGCTGAAACAGAAACTGAAACAAGATGCCAAACAGATGTCCGAACAAGAGACCAAGTGTGCGTCTATTCACATTTGCCATTCTTTTACCGGACGAAAAGAGTTGATTTTTGGTCATCTGATTAAATGGTTTTTAACTTTTTTTGCTTAAAATTCTATTCCATAAGCTTCGGTTTAAATGGACGTACGTATGGGAATCCTACTTGGTGGGGTACACCTAAACCGATGGTTTCAAAGCTTAAATAATAATAATATTCAATTTAGTTTAAAAAAAGTTTAGTTTGTGAGCCATTTTTTATGTTTTAGTGAAAAGCAGCGGTCGCAATGAGGAAGAAGAGGAAGCATTTTTGACGGAGAACATTTGGGGGCCGGAGGAGAGGCCCGAAGACTGGTCGGACCTTCTCGAGATGGCCTTCAAACAAGCCAAACGAAGCTACTATCAGACGAAGCTGGGCTGCCCCCTAGTCACTAAGTGGGTCGGACTATGCTTTAAGAGGGGTTGTAGTTGACTAAGGGCCTGTTCACAAATTCGAATTAACTAGATTAGATTAACTGAATTAACTGGAATAACTCAACACCACAGTTGCTCCTCTGTGTAAAGTGCATAAACGTGCCAATTATTCTTGGAAAGGTACTACTAAAATTCTATGTCGAGTTATTGTAGTTAATTCAGTTAATCTAATCCAGTTAATCCGAATTTATTTATGAACAGCCCCTAAGTAAATGACTAGACAGGCATGATTTTTAACTGAATAAGTAAATCTAAATAGTAAAAACACGTTTTCTAAATAAATATCCGTCTTCTTCATGTTTTACAGTAAAACAAAAATTTTCCATATCTTTTTTGTTCATACGTCATTGTCATGTCATGTCATTTTAGAGTAGATGGGAAGCCGCTGGAAATAATGACATCCAGCTTAACGACTGGAATTGTCAAATGAACATGATGCATTGTATTTTAGACAGTATTTGGAGACACAGGTGCTGGAATATCTGAAAGCACTGCAATGGATTTTGCACTACTATTACAACGGCGTGCAGTCGTGGGGATGGTGGGTTGTTGTTTTGTAGTTTTTGTCGTCTAGTGGATGTTTTTGGTGCTCTGTGTTATTGATAAGGGTAATTATGTTAAACTTATTCAATAATCGAGAGTACATATTATTATAGTCTGACCAAAAAGTGTATGTACGGAACTTCATTGCTTCATAGCAGCTTAGTCGTTTGAGGTAACCCCCATAATGTATAATATATCATTTGAAAGCATTTTTGATGGAGATTTTCAGGAAATTAAATTATTTCGGAAAATTTGAAGTTAAAAATTTTAATTCAAATAAAATCGATTTTTTCCGCCTAATTATAGGAAACCTAATGTATTAGATATCATTCGATAGCCCATTCCATTCTGCGTCTAACGATATATACAACATCACTATAGCATGTACCTGTCAAAAATTATCGAATTTTTTTGTTTTGATTTTTCTATTGAAAAACGTCATTTTTGGCCCGTTTTATTCGCTGTAACTCAGCAAATACTCAACCAAATCTAATAAATTTTGGGTGAATAGACGCGTTGTGACCTCGCACAGTCTGTGAAAGTAATAAAATTTCAAATTTTGATACTGATTTTTTCAATATTTGTCAGGTTTACAGTCATTTTTCAGCAATTTTTGTTCAAGATTAGTTAAAATATTTGTTACCACAATAAAGTTCAGTTCTTTGGCTTTCATTTGATACCAAAAACATGTGCTATTGATTGGATTGAGCAAAGTTATGTTAGTCAGCAAAAAGATATAGCTGTTTTCATTACTTGTCAAAAATTAGTGCTTGATGAGCATGCATGTGCATGCGTTCAAACATTCTACACGCGTGTATAAATTTTTGTTGGGCGCACACATAGACTGTGAATAATGATTTATTTTTTGCATAACTTTGCTCAATCCAATCAAAAGCACATGTTTTTGGTATCAAATGAAAGCCAAAGAACTGAACTTTATTGTGGTAACAATTATTTTAACTAATCTTGAACAAAAATTGCTGAAAAATGACTGTAAACCTGACAAATATTGAAAAATTTAGTATCAAAATTTGAAAATTTATTACTTTCACAGACTGTGCGAGGTAACAACGCGTCTATTCATCTAAAATTTATCAGATTTGGTTGAGTATTTGCTGAGTTACAGCGAATAAAACGGGCCAAAAATGACGTTTTTCAATAGAAAAATCAAAACTAAAAAAATTAGATAATTTTTGACAGGTACATGCTTTAGTAATGTTGTATATATCGTTAGACGCAGAATGGAATGGGCTATGGAATGATATCTAATACATTAGGTTTCCTAGAATTAGGCGGAAAAAATCTATTTTATTTGAATTAAAATTTTTAACTTCAAATTTTCCGAAATAATTTAACTTCATGGAAATCTCCATCAAAAATGCTTTCGAATGATATATACATTATGGGGGTTACCTCAAATGACTAAGCTGCTATGAAGCAATGAAGTTCCGTACATACACTTTTTGGTCAGACTATAGTGTCTCACTCTTCTTCTATATTGATCAAAATGAATAAAAGCGGAATTTTTATAATAGTTTCAGAACTGATATGTTGAAGAAATTCTTATTTTAGAATGTAGAAAAAAGTTCACCCTAAAGATTGCCATAAAGTGATACCATTCCCAAATTTTTATATTTTTTACATTTTTATACCATATCCGGCACTATTCAGAATTAATAATGGCACCGGATTTTTAGAAATCTGCCGGATATAAGACTTGAGCCCATTCATTTCAGGTACTATCCTCAGCACTATGCCCCCTACGCCTCAGATCTAGTCAATTGTGGCAAATTTACCCTCGATTTTGACCTCGGCACCCCCTTTTTGCCCTTTCAACAGTTATTGGCCGTTTTGCCGGCGGCCAGTCGTAAACATTTACCGGAAGCTTATCAGGTAGAACAGCTAAGTTGTAGTCTGGCTTTTTCACTATCAGAATTAGTGACAGGTTTTGAGTTCAAATTTGTGGGATGGTTTTTTTGTATTTTTTGACTGTTGCCTAATGAATACAGTGAAGTAGAAGAAGGTTTTTTGCCAGGATGGCAAAATGTCAAGGGTGGAATGCATAATGGCAGTTTAACGTTAAAACCAGTCTAAGGCATTCTATTTCTGTAAAATAGAACATCGAACGAAAAATTCTACACGTATTACATACATAATTAGGTAGAATGTTGTGCTTAGACTGCAGTTAGCAAGTGAGCTGACACTAGGTTTATGCATTCCACCGTTATTGTCTTATTTACAACTGAAGTTTACAACCAGACAGATATTAACGAAAACTTAAAGTTTATTGAATCACCAATGGTTTTGATCTGAGTACACCTATTCCGGCGATTCTTTCATTAGCATGAGACGGCATTCATTCATTGATAAGACCAATTTTACTATTTTCAGAGCCTGATGACAGATCCCAATTCTCCAATCATCGACTACTACCCGAAGGATTTTGAGACTGACTTGAATGGAAAAATGCAGGAATGGGAAGCCGTAGTTTTGATTCCCTTCATTG
Organism: Trissonchulus sp. WLG1_4; assembly: GCA_030248245.1. Lineage (NCBI taxonomy): Eukaryota > Metazoa > Nematoda > Enoplea > Enoplida > Ironidae > Trissonchulus > Trissonchulus sp. WLG1_4. The sequence goes on from JASANF010005924.1 coordinate 46,136, forward strand.
ACGAGGTAGGTCTGAATACTGGTTTAGATTTTTTCTCTATATCCCCCCTTTTTTAAACTTATTTTTCATTATGAGAGGCTAGGATGTTGATGTCTTTTTGCTTATTGGATTTATCTTAGGCTGAGCCAAGTTTCGTTTGAAGACGTTTTAATCGTTTTATCTTATTTTTTGTGCATGGACTTGAGCACTCTCGTGTGAAAAATGGGCCATTTGGCAAGGTAGTTAGGTTGAAATTGCTTAGGCCTAGGGTTGCGAAGTGTAAAAAAGTAAAAAAGTAAAAAACGTTTTTTACACTTTTTTACAGTAGCAAAATTTCGGACTTTTTTACAACTTTTTTACACTTTTTTACACCTACTTTTTTACACTTTTTAACACTTTTTTACACCTACTTTTTTACACTTTTTAACACTTTTTTACACCTACTTTTCGCACTTTTTTACAAATATTTTACTAATTTTGCCAATTTTCTGAAAAAAATTTGAAAAAATGGCCGGAAAAAAATTTCAAGTCTCGCATTTATCAAAATTTACTCAAGTTTGAAGTAACCAAAATTTTTCTTATAAAAACCCTTATACAAAAATGTTTCCTGAAACTTATCATGTTGGCTATAACACTTCAGGAACTTTTAGCGTATGATTTGCTTTATGTATATAATTTTAACGACCCAAGGTACGACCCACTCCCATTCGTGAAAGTTGAATTATTGGTACAATGGTACACATGTAAAAAATTTCCAGCGTATTATATACAGTCTAGTGTGTGGGTAAATATATCTGTGCAACCGGTATCCACGCGGTGTTTGAATTGCATTATTCAAACTTTCGACATCATTTTTGATGTGGTCGTGCGGCGTACTTTCCGACGGCCGTGTGGCGTGTAACGAAACCGACAGAAAACCAACATTTTTGAAAACAAACCAACAATGGAACTTGTTTGGAATGAAACCAACATATGGGTCAGATTTTGTGACTACTGCTGACCGCAGAAATACGGTTGTTCCGCAATAGGGAACAGTTCAAAAACTTTGGGTCCTTCACGCGTCTGTATATAGATACTTCTTTGTAGACACGCTTCTGTTCTTTGTAGACACGCTTCTGTCAAGCGTTAAAAGATTGCTACTGGCTCAATTTAAGGGCAAAATAAAGAGGTGCGTTTCCCCAGATGGGACTCCTCCTTCTTTCTGATTTTATATAACAGAAACAACTTATCTACAATACATAAGCAAGCGACAGATGATTGAAACATGTTACCGATCGGCGGTCACAAATTTTATAAAGCTGGTCTCAAACAGTTTACAAAACGTTTAAACACCATTCTAGGCGATAAAATACTTTTTTACACTTTTTTACAGTTTTTTACACTTTTTAACACTTTTTTACACTTTTTTACAGTGTAAAAAAGTAGGTGTAAAAAAGTCCGGACTTTTTTACATGTAAATTAGCAACCCTGTTAGGCCTATTCACACGAGGGAGCATGAGCGGGCGCACACGCACACTTGCCCACTGCATTGTGTGAAATAATTCAGCAGGCAGTGTGAAAATAAAATGCGCCCGCTCGTGCCCCGCTCAAGCTCCATGGCGTACGCCATTGAGCGAAATGAGCCCTCGGGTGAATAGACCTTTAAGAAATAACGATTCCGTGGCCCTATCGTTTAGTTCTTAAGCAATTTCAACTCAGCTCAATGGCCTATTTATCACATGAAAAAACTGCGTCAAGTCCATTTGGATGCACATAAAATTGGATGAAACGATTCTGTCAATACTTCACAATAGCTGACCAAAAAGTATTGCTATTGCCCCTGTGATTTGAATAACAAATTTACGGACAAGTATAAACCGGGTTTTATGACGTTAGAAACGTTTTTCAGAAAATGATACTGGATACTAGGTCCTCTTGCAAAACCGCCATAGCTAATTAATCATTAATTAATCTAATTAAGTAGTCGACTTAATTTGTTGATTTTTTTGTTTTAAGACTCGTCTCCTGGCAGCCATGGAACCGTTGACGGCTCGTCTGAGCAACGAAGAGCGCTCCAGGAATGTCCACAGCGGTCATCTGTGCTACACCACCGCTGCTAAACCTCTGCACGCCTATCGGTCCCCTTTGCCGGGCGTGTTCGAAGACATCATTGGCACTAGGGCTATGTGAGTTTGGCTGGCTGATGGCTCGAATATTACATTGTAATCCTAGGTCTGGTATTGATCATCATCATCATTATCATCATCATCATCATCACATCATTTTATGCAAGCTCACGTTAAGTCCGTTTAGTCGCACTAAAATAGTAAAATTTGACTGCGGGTGCAGGGGGTTACCATTCCCATGTGCTGGTGGGTCAGTCAACCTCCTCTTGTTTTGTATTATTTTTATGTGGTTTATTTATGTATACTGTATATTTTGTATTTTATTGTGTTATGTTTACGTTTATGTACTCTAGTGGTATTTTTTATGTTGCCTTGTTTTTTTGTAGATGCCAGTCCCTCGACAAAGCCTTTTTCTCGCTGTCTCCGAATGCAATCCGGAAAGGTCTGCTTCCGAACGCCGTGGCTGACGCTTATTATCCTGGCTTTCCCACAATGCGGCATTTGAAATTTACTGTATGTCGCTTTAATTTTTGTGAAATTGGGCATGGCTAAATATTAAAATTCAAGGGTAGATTTCGCAAAGGTGGTTTAACTAAACAACAAACAAACAAACAAAAATTTTACTCCAAAGTAAACGAGATGTGGTGACCACCAAATAAAAACTGTATTTCAATTTCAACAACCACAAAAAGCACAGAACTAAGCAAAACAGCACAAACACAAAAACTATAATAAAGAAGCTACTAGAAAACAAAAAATACAAGAACAGGGAAAAAGTTTAAAACTTGTACTTTCTTAAAAACTTATATAGTTTCTCACATTCATTATCTAAAAGTTGCTTAAAACGTGTTAAACATGGTGCCGACTGCCGAGACATGTCAACCATGGTTTTACGTACGTTTTTATATGATTTGCACGTAATTTCAGTACAACCATGGTTTTAACTCAGCTCAAATTTCAGCAAAACAGAGACCTGCTGTGCTGCAGGTTTCAAATTTCAACTGCGCTAAAACAATGGTTTAAGAAAATCTAGGATATCTTCAATATTAAATTTTTTAGTTTTGCTTGTTGAAGTTGAAGATATTGTTTAGTTTTCGTGATGTTTGCTTAACTTTCGGCTTTGAAAGTTGCAAATTCATCATGTTTAGCTAAGCCAAGGATGACTGTTGTAAATTCCAGCTATTAAATCATACTTTAATAAACAATATTAAAGATAACTATTATTCGGACTATACTATATTATGTACTATACTTGAAATATTATAATATACTAATAAAAATAGAATACTTATAACAAGAGTACATAATAGCGTCTCACTCTATATAGAAGAAGAGTAACACCTCACCTGCCTTGTTTGCAAGGCAGATGCGCTGTCGTTTTCAGTACATGTTGACATTCTGTACATGGGACTGGCCAATCAGAGCACTTCTATTCTCTATTGGCAGACGCCTTACCTCCAATCATAAAACGGGATAGGGATCAAGGTTAATAACCCATTATTTATTCATAGTCTGCTTGTAAAAACATTAAAAAATGTTTGCTAATACCTTTGGGGATATTTTGGCAAACTTTCAGCGAAATTGATTGAGAAACTTTGAAGAAATTCAGAAAAGTTTTTATCTCAAAAGTTTCTCAATCAATTTCGCTGAAAGTTGGCCAAAATATCCCTAGAGGTATTTGCAAACCTTTTTCAATGTTTTTGCAAGCAGACTATGAATAAAAAATCGCCAGTAGGCCACAACGGGTTGCCGACCGGTAAGGGACCCTCTATTCTAGGCAGAAGACCCTCTATTCTACGCAGAGGACACTCTATTCTAGGCAGACGACCCTCTATTCTAGGTAGAGGACCCTGTATTCTAAGCAGAGGACCCTCTATTCTAGGTAGAGGACCCTCTATTTCTAGCAGAAAACCCTCTAAAGGCAGAGAACCTAGTGTTCGAGGCAGAAAATCATCCATTCTCGTAAAGAACCCTGTAGTCTAAGCGGACGACCCTCTATTCTAGGCGGAGAACCCTCTATTCTAGTCAGAGGACCCTCTATTCTAGTCAGAGGACTCTCCATTCTAGGCAGAGGACCGTCCATTATAGGCAAAAGATCGTGTATTTTCGGTAAAAAAACCTGATATTTATGTTCAGGGACCCAAATTACCCACAAAAACCCCAAAATTTCAATTTTGAAAATTTGAACCCTTAGAAGGGGGACCCTGAGGGGATCATAGGGGACCCAGGAAGCTCCTAGACAAAAATTGACTCCAGATTCGTGTTCAGGGCTCCAAATTACCCCTAAAAACACCAAAATCTCAAATTCAAAATTTACCCCAAGGACCTCCTAGGGGGGGACCCTAAGGGGGCATGAGAGGGCCAGGGGGGCCTGGGTAAAAAATAACCACAGATTCGTGTTATGGGGCACAAAATACCCCAAAAAACACCAAAATCTCAAATTTGAAAATTTACCCCCAGGCCCCCGGGGTACCCTAAGGGGGTCATAGGGGGGTCCAGGGGGGTCCTAGGTAAAAAATAACCCAAGATTCGTGTTCAGGGGCCCAAATTACCCCTAAAAACACCAAAATCTCAAATTCGAAAATTTGACCCCCGAGGACCCCCTAGGGGGGGTACCCTAAGGGGATCATAGAGGGGTCCAGGGGGGTCCTAGGAAAAAAATAACCCCAGATTCGTGTTCAGGGGCCAAAACTACCCCTAGAGACAGTTTTTTGTCCGAATCCTTGAAAAAAAATTTTTCAAGTTCACAAGGGTCCCCCCTTGTGTTCCATCATTTTCGGGGGTCACATGACCCGGCCCCCCGTGGGATCAGGGGGTCACCAAGGTGGGGGGCACAACTACTCGTAGGGGGGGTCCCCCCACCAAAGTTTGGGACCAATCCCCCCAGTAACTCCAGAGTAAAACGAGTAACAAACTTTTGCTAACAGGAAAAAAAAACAACAAAAACAGGAATATGAATACAATGGGTTGCACCCCTGCTTCGCGGGGGGTCGGCAACCCAATAACGAGTTATTAAGCTTTTACTTCTATCTTAATGCTTATCAACGCATCAGCGGTTATATACTAAAGTGTGTTGCGCTGATTGGCCAGCCACATGTTGCATAGAATGTCAATATGTAGCCTGAAAACGACCAGCGCATCTGCCTGTGCTAGAACACAGGCAGGCTGGAGAGTGTCTCACTCTTCTTCTATAGAAAGTGAGAGCTATTATGTACTCTTGCTTATAATAATATTATTGTTAGTGGTATACTTTCAAATATTACCACATCTTAAATTATTGACTTTAATAATTAGTTAACTAATTGATTAATTAACCAATAATTTCAGTCCCAAATGAAGCAGTGCGACGTGAAAGTGTTCGAGCAGCCGAGTCGCCGTGAGAGCCTGCTGCTGAGCATCCAGCCAACAGAGTCGCTGGCGTCAGACGGTCTAGCCGGCCTGGCTGACAGACTGCTGAGCGAAGAGATACACGTTTATTGGCCCTACTTGAAGGCCGCAAAAGTGGACAGCATCAGTGATGGCAGTGTTATGTATGTTGGGGAGGATAGGGCTAGTTTGGCATTGGGATGGAATGCATAAAGACAGTCTCTAACATTAAAACCAGTCTAAGGCGTTCTGTTTTAGTAATTTAGATTAGAACAAAATCGTAGCGAAGAATTCAACACCACATATTACCATACGTGGGTAGGTAGCTATTTTTTTTGGGGGGGAGGGGGGTTGCTGAGCAACTTTTCCGCCCATTTATGCTTCGTGAGCTATCTTCCCAACTTTCTGGGGGGAGGGTGAAGCACCCTGTCCGAGGTTGGGGTGAAGTCCCCCCCAGGACCATCTATGCATATTACAGAGGTTATAATGTTGCCCTTTGATTGCCTTTAGCTTTAGTAAGACTGGGCTAAGAGCTTTATGCATTCCACCGTTTGGGGTTCGCTGGGTTGGGCGGGGTTTATTAGTCCTGTTAATTCGAATTTTGCAATTATATTATGATAATCATTGGGATCTGAAAATTATGTGCATAATGCATACCTCATTTAAGTTAACTTTTTTAAGAAATTTTAGTTATTTCGGTATTTTAGTCATTTAGTTAGAAATAATTGTTTTTAGGCATCTAGTCAAAGACTCGGTTATCAGTCAGCGACCACTGTCTGAGTCGGAAAAATCTCAGTTTAAATCAGCCGCAGAAAAGTTCAAGTCGTGGTAAGTAAACTAACATTAATTTGGATAAAAGTAAAAGAATATTAAGTGTCATTTGAAGACACCAGTGAATCTTTTTATTGAATATTAGATGCCTATTAGGACAAAATTAGGTGTTTTAAAAAAGGAGAAGAGAAATTTGGAATCTACAAAACAGGCGTTAGTTCAGTAAGTTGTAGTTTTCGTTGAAACCATGTTGCTGACATTTTGACATTAAATGTCAAATTAAAAAAATTAAAATTGATGTAAATTAAAAAATTTTTATATTTAATTTTCCTGATTTTTTTTAAATTTTTGAAAATCTTGTCCTTTTCAGGTATTTATGCCGACGCGCAGTGGAAGTGGGAGATGTGCAAATTCTGGTCTACGCTCGGCCCCTCCTGGGTCGCCGGTTTGTGTGCAAAAGTAAACGGAAGGTAGAGACGGAAGAGATTTGGGCAAATGAAGCTGAACCTTTTGCGGCACAAATGATTGTTGAGGTATTGGCTCGATGCATGCCTTAGGAAGGAGTTTTTTCACAACTATGGCTGTGATTTTTTTGAGGAGGTGTAGTATAATATGACCCTGGAAGCTGTAAGAATGCTGGTTTATATATTTTTCATAGTTACCGAAAAAAGGAGGTAGCCACGGATAGCTAACAGCTATAATTTGATTTCATGGCCTTAGATTTGGTGTGAACTGTGACTTACCCAACTTCTTATGGTTTCATTCGAAAATTGAGGGCGATGCACACGAGGGCACATTTTGCTCTGTGGCGTATTCGCATTCTATAATCAAAGTATTATTCATCACACTGCCTGCTGCATTGTGTGAACTGAATGCAGCAGTGTGGTAAACATTATCAATTTTTCTAATTCGCTGGTATGCTCGCTCATGCGCCTAGCTATACGCCTTCGTATGAAATAGCCTTTAGTCCATGCATTCCTACTACTATCGTAACGAAAAAATGGCACTGATTTTTTTCAGATCTCAAACACGTTTCTTTTATCTGTTTCAGCGTCTGAACGTCATTGAGTCTGCTCTGAAAAATTACCGATCTCTGGAAGATCTATACCCCATTGGTGCCACTGTGTTTCTGCTCTGTCCCCCTCCCCTGTACGGAGCCCAAGCCACTATTGAACGCCCGTGCTCCGAGCACAAAGGCTGCACTAAGTGCAAACGAGGCAAAATTAGGGTCACCCTTGAACCCACTGCTGAACCGGATATCAACTATGTGCTTAACAATAAACATGTGAGTTGCATGGGGATTGGGGATATGGGTTTTTGTAGGGTTAAGCTAAGTGAAAGAGTTTTGGTGCTTTGTAGTTTATGGTTCATAATTTTGGGCTTGGAAATAATGGTTACTTATATTTTTCAATTTAGTTTTTCCTGAATAGAAGCAATCAAGTATCTTCTAGAAAGACTAGTGCATTTGAATAAGATTAGTTGCATCTGAATAAGACTAGATGCATCTGAATCAGACTAGTTGCATCTGAATATGACTAAATGCATCTGAATAAGACTAGTAGTATCTGAATAGGACTACTTGAATCTGAATCAGACTAGTTGCATCTGAATGAGACTAGTTGCATCTGAATAAGACTAAATGCGTATGAATAAGACTAGTTGCATCTGAATAGGACTACTTGAATCTGAATCAGACTAGTTGCATCTGAAGCAGACTCGTTGCATCTGAATCAGACTAGTTGCTTCTGAATCAGACTAAATGCATATGAATAAGACTAGTTGCATCTGAATAGGACTATTTGAATCTGAATCAGACTAGTTGCATCTGAATAAGATCCTAGTTGCATCTGAATAAGATCAGATGTTTCTGAATAGGACTACTTTAATCTGAATCAGACTAGTTGCGTCAGATTATTTTTAATTTCAGCGTTTTGCCCTCTACTACTATACCGACTCCCAAATGGCCCAACGGCTGTGCGTATCGTGTCATTTTCTTAGTCGCATCACGGGCACTGTATTTATGCTGGAAAGTCGAAACGGGGTCTCCACGGGCGGTGGGGGTCAGGGGGCTCACCACCATCATAATTCCAGGGACTCGGGTCGCGTCCACATTGGACTTAATTTGAAGTTCAACAAACGAAATGAGGAAGTAAGCATTGCGAAGCATAGAATAGAAAGAACAAGACTTAGAATGACGCAGGGCATTTGTTTTCAAAATCGGCACTGTGCAGATGTTGTGTAAATTAAAAATTTGCTGTGTAAATTAAGGGTATGTTGTGTAAATTTTTGAAAGTGTGTATTTTAGCATTTTTTAGGTAAAAAGTGACCGTTTTTGCACGTGAAAAGTTATATTTCTACTTTGAGACTCTAACTACATACGACAATAAAAAATACGAAAAATTTGAAAATTTTGTGTTTTTGTCAGTTCAAGTATCCTCAAGACAAGCCCCCTAAACTTTCGAAAAATCTGAGTCAAGCAACCACCCCAAGGCCGAGACCCCGTGTACATGTGTGATTTACACAAAGAGTTGTTTTATCAGCCAGATCCTACACAGTCCTTTTTTCAAATCCGGGTGTAAAACCCGCACGTGGGCTTTTAAAGTAGTTTAAAGAGATATGGGGCTGTGTAAATCAGTGTGTATTTTTATTTTTTGTACCGTAAATTAGGCGGCCGATGTGTAAGTACACCCTATTTTATACAATAAATCTCTGGGATGACGTGGTTGATTGCGCAGACAGTATTTTTTGTACTAGCGTTTTAAAATTTACTGAGTTTAAAAGGTTCGTTTCGAAACTGAAAACTGAAAAACTGAAAATTGCCATACAGTTCACGTAACGGGTCACGATCACGTGTTCGATTTAGACTGGGTCTAAAATTAGATAATAATTTTTGAAATCCTGTCCATTACGTGGAATTTATTTTAGGTTGCGGATTATACCAAAAAAACTGACGGTGTTTGGTATTATTCGGGAAAAGTGATTGACATACTCAACGAATATTATGAAAAGTAATTAGTTTTTTCAGAATGTTTTTTTGGTAGGTTCTATAGGCAGTGAAGGGAATGGTATGTATAATTAGTTTTTATAAAAAAAATTACTTGAATCATTAAAAATGACGGTATTTTGTTAAGTTTTGGATAGTGGAGTAGATTCAATTTAGTAATTTTAGTAACTCTAAACAACGAGCGTTCAATAAAACGCTATAATCACTTTTTGTTGAGTCAAAAAAATTAACTCATTTAATCTAATCCGGTAAATTTGTTTTTTTTTCAACAGCCAGTGTTCTCCGTACTAATTTATAGCTTTTTTTAATTTAAGTGAATGTACATATTGTGTTTTTGTATTATTTTTCTAGATTCCCCGAAGTCTTTGACCACATGCATTACATGACCTCAGATGACATTTATTACGCCGACGAAGTTTTTGGACGTGAAAATGGGTACGTTACGTCAGTACAGTAAACGCCCACCCACCCCCTTGCAACTGAACTTGTTGAAAATTATATTGACCTTATATTTTTTCCGAGCCTGAAGTGTCAAATATTAAGCTAGTCATTCAAAAAATATGTAATGTTTTAGCTAGCTTGTATGTAAGATAACAAGTTAAGCTATTTGCAGTGTGAGTTTTACAATCAGTTTTATAGATCAGTTTATACAATCAGTTTTATAGTCAGCAGAATAATTAATAATTCTGTTGAAAGCCTTTTAGTCTTTTATTTTTAACACCTTTTTGATTCATGTAACCTATTTTACGATTAGGCTCCCCTAGCCAACTATTTTTTTGTACCGAATTTTAACCCGAACTATGGCAGATTTTTAAAATTTGAAAAAATCTACTTTGAATTATAAAATTTAAAAAATAAATTGCAGCAAAGAACGACTGAAGGAGTTGTCGGATTGGGTGAAATCGCTGCCTTGCTGGAAAAGCGACCACCAAGCCGTGGGAACCGATACAGTGGACGAACGAATGATTAAGGCCATTGAAAACCAACTGGAACGGGCGAGAGTAAGCCTCCATTCATACTTACAGTCGTTTGTCCGTTCAGCTGGCGAAAAAGTTAACTTGTATTAAGATCATCAGCGTGGTGTTATTATTTCGTAATTTTTCCGGCTGAACGGACTTACGGCTGTAAGTATGAATCAACCCTGGGGGTTGGTTTTTTACCACGAGAGAGTAGAAATAGTAAACATGAAAATGTGAGTAGTCTAAATAAATAAGAAATACTATGTACGTTCAGTTTGATGAACAAAAATCAAGTGATAAGTTAGTTGAGTAGTGTTAAACAATAAATATACAGTAAGAAAGTAATTAGTAAATTAATATGTCCTTATTATTTGTCTTATTCCTACGCGTTGACTTATTATACTGATTTAATTAATTAGTGATTTGTTGTAGAGACGACCACCAGATTATGGCCGTAGTACTGCCCACGTTGAGCCGTCTCAGCTCTACCGAGTAAGCTTTCAGTTGGGGTGACTAATTTGGGTATTTTTGGTTTTTGTTAGTTTTTTCTATAGGGTAATATTCACATGGCCTATGTGCCGGTATTGTTTCGAATAGCCCCGATCTTAAAAAAACCTTAAAAGTGATAAACTTTGAGCGCTTGTTCAAGTAGGAAGTAAAAATTATTTTTTTTTGGGGGGGGGGGCAGGCGGACGGGTTCGGAATCTTGCATGCACACCTCTTCAAATTTAGACAACCGACATCTCATTAAATTCAGCAACCCTCTCTCCTTTCGTCCCATCCCTTTAAAAGTGCCCCAAATCGTGAAAAAAAGTTCACTTGAGATCGAAGAATCACTGTAGTTTTTGTCACCGTGTAAAATCTCGTTTCGACGAAATGGACACTGTTCTCGCTGCGGTGCAGTAGAAACCTGGAATTTTTTTCTGGGGCGGTGGGAACAGAGGGGGGGCTCACTTTTGGTCGCCCGTCCCACTTTCTTTGGTTTAGTCTTTCCCCACATTGGGGATTTCAGGTTTTTTGTGCACTGATGTCTGTACTGTAGGTATTTTAATTTCAGTTTTGATGTTTTGAACTTGCTGTTCAGCTATGAAACTCCCCGACACGCCCAAAAAATCGATTATGCAACTTGAATACAAAATATATTATACACATAACGCAGATAAAAAGTGCCCCCTACGAACGGGGGGGGGGGGGGCGAGCACCTTTCCTACTTTCAAACCGCAAAAAATGCCAGGCGACTATACATTGAGTGGGAGGGGGCTATCCTATGGGGATATCTGCTTCAATAAGGCTCGATTCATACTTTAGCCGTATGTCCGTTCAGCCTGCAGAATGACGTCACCAGCAGCCTAGTGCAGTGGATCAGCTAGCGCATATTGTGACGTCTTTAGTTCGTCATTTTGTCGGCAGAACGGACATACAGCTGTGAGTATGAATCGAGCCTAAGTTTACAGCATAGTTGATGATTGGTTGATTGATTTTCAGCCCTGTCTGAACATTGGCAACTTTGCCGCCGACCCCGATGCTACTTTTGAACTGTATGATCGGGTGGTGAACGTTCGAGAGGGTATTGCTGTTCCTTTGGGCCTGCGGGGCACCATCATTGGAATTCATGGTAGTGCCATGGCAGTAGAATGATAGTAGAGGCAGTAGAATGGATGTTTGGGGATCCGACCGTCGTGGGTTCGATTCCCAGTGAAGTTGTGATAGAACTTTTTTCTTCTTCAAACTGACTACCACTCGTTGGTTTTTACTAGTTTTGTTGTATGAAAAATTAAGTTAAATTTAGTTAATAATTCAATAATTAAGTTAAGTTTATTTAATTAAGTTTATTTAATTAATACTTGTCTTTAAGTACACACTACACAGGTATGGACAAATTTTAGTCAACTTCTGCGAAGTATTGGCAAAATCGCTTTTTGCTGTTTGTGCCTACAAAGGATGTGGCTTTTTTCGCCAGAAAGGTGTGAAAAATGGCACTTTGTTTGAAAATTCCGGCAATTATTTTTAAAAAATTTAGCAAAATTTTAGTTTTTTTGTCGATCAAAGAAGAAGGGTCCCCAAAAGAGTCTCCCACCATCCCCCACCCAATTTTGACCTTGGACCCAGTTACAAAAATTATGTATGACTGTAAGTTTGCATCGGCTCTCTAAATTTCATTCCAATAGTTTTTCGTTCTAGGCAGCGGCGACGACAAAGAGGTGGATGTGATGTTTGATGAGGAATTCAAGGGCGGAATCCAAGCCAGAACATCGGGGAGGACCAGCTTTCGAGTGCCCCTAACCGCCCTGGTCAACTTGACCCATGGGATTCGAACCCACAGCCCGGAGGGCGTGTCGTCCACGGCGATAGCGCAGCCGGTGCCCACGGAAAATGTGCTGGACAATCGAAGCTATCGTCTGCTGGGGGGCGGCAGAGCTAATCAGAACAGAGCCGACAGAGACAGTCAGTGGAGGTCAAGGGCGGCTAAGCCTGCTGCTGAAGCTGACATTGAGCAAGCTGCAAATTTAGGAGCCCCCCTGCCCCAAAATCCCCCATCCGCCGCGGGCTATGGGTTTTTTGATCCTTCTATGCTGCGACAAAAGGACAATACGAAACCGAAATCAGGGGGGAGGGATTCCAGATCGAATCATGAAGATCTGCCTGGACCCAGAAATCGCAAAGATTTCTGGCAAGAACTATCCTCAGGGGGTTCGAAAGATAGCGGCTTACCTGTGCCGCCCCACGCACTGCCCCATCCCCCACATTATCTGCCCCCTTATCCGGCGGATAATTATGGTAATTTCATGCGGGGGCCCCCTCCCCCAGTGCCCCCCTTTGACCCCAATAACCCCATGGTGCTGCCCCTTTGTGAACAGTTCAACCAAATGTTTGCCTCTCTCCAACAGCACCAAAATCAGCACCCAAATGCCCCCTACAATCCCGTACCCCCCATTTTCAATTGCCCCCCTCCCCCGCCCCCTGCTTTTGTTCGGGAGCTATCCCAGACGGCCCCCTCTGGATCCGAAACCCAGATATTGTCCTCTGCAACTTCTCAGCGGCACAACTCTGTGTCCGGGCGAAGTATTATGAAAGAACTATTCCCAGATTCTGTGGGAACGACGGAAAATACAGCTACTAATTCGCTTACGGGAAAAGATATTGATAAAGTTAGTTTTTTAAAAAATCTCAATTTTTAGAAAAAGTATATTGTATGGGTTTTTTATTTTGAGTAGTATCATCAGTACCAGTGGCGTAGCCAGAAAAAAATTTCGGGGTGGATGACTTTTCGATTTTTTTGAAATGCGTTAAAATGCACTTTACTGCTATTTTAAGGCAAAAAACGACACGTATTAGCATTTTTTGGTCGAAAACTGCTAATTTTTGACTACAGCAGCATCGAACATAAAATTGAATCTCGAAACAACGAAAATTACAAAAATAATGGGCCGGCAAGGGTCCAGAAGCAAGCGAATCTGCAATTTTCCGAAATTTCTTGACATTAAAAACTGTACTTCTAGTAAAATTGTCATTTTTGGCACAATAAAACAGCTAAAACGATACATTATACAGTGTATTAAGCAATTACAACGTGCACAATGCAACTATATGCACATGCATATGCTTTCATGCGAGACAAAAGCAAGGAACACTAAGCCAAATAGTCGCAGGGGTCTGGGGGCGGCAGCCCCCAGAAAAAAATTTGAAGAAATTTTCGATTTTTAGGCCGAATTTGGTCAATTGGAGACGTATCTGAAATTTTTTAGGCCAGACCATAAAAACCAAAGGGGGGACCCTTGTGTAAAATTTCAGCCGGAAAAAATTTCGGGGGGGGGAATTCCCCCCATTCCCTTCCCCCCTGGCTACGCCCCTGATCAGTACTATGTTTATTTAAAAAAAAGTTGGTTTAAAGTTTTTGTATGGGGTTTTCGTTTTTAGTAGTATTAGCACTATTTTTAATGTGTTTAATAGTAATAAGATGCTTTAATTTAAAGGAAAACATAATCACCGTAACCCGTTTTTCGTTGAATTAACTCTATAAATATTTTTATGTAAAATTCCGGTTTTAATGTTGTTTGACTGATTTTTCTTTTTAGGAGTCAGCAGAAGCAGCTCTGAGAAATTTGTTGAATTTATCGAAACCTTCCGAACTTAAATCAAACACTGAAAACGGTTCCATTGAGGATCGCTTGCGGTAGTTTTTTTGATATGTTTTTTTCGCAATTTTGATGTCCAATATTTAATTGGATTATTTTTTATATCGAAAACTTGGCAAGCTAATACGAGTCATGCACGACTGTCATACTTTCTTGCCTTCTTCTTTGTTCAATTTTTTTTTCGTAAATTTTTTAGAAATAACCCTCCCACCGTTTTGTATAACTTTTGACCCTAATTCGACCCTTAATCGAATTTAGAATGTTGAATGTTTTTCAAAATGTCGGACTGTTTTTTCTTGAAAAGTTTTTTCACCCCCCCCCTGCTAACTGCAATACTGCATACTCTGTGATGGCAAGGTATTAAGTTGAACACTAAGATATTATACAGGATACTGTTAAGTGCTCTGGCTCACAATGTTGATATTTTGTTTTTTTATTGCCCTTAATATTATTTTTAGGAGCAAACAAAAACAGCTACGGAAAGTGTGTGAAGAATTGCGTCTGTCTCAGCCGAAATTTGAACGGGAAGAGTTGTTGAATGTACGTTTGTATTATAATAATTATGGTTGAAATTATTAGGAGTAGCTTTGTCATTTATTTTTAGTTTATTTGTCGCAGACGTGCCAGCCAAATAGACATTTTTCTGGTCTGCTGCGTTTAAGCTGTTGCAGTTAAGCTTTTGATTCGTGTTCTTAACGACATAGGGACAAATTTTGGTCAGCTGCTGTGAAGAATATTTACAGAAGCCAGGGTTTTTTTTTCAAAAACGGATTTCATCATTCTGGCGTCATTTTTAAAATCCTGTCGTCATTTTTATTTTCTGTTCGTCAAAATTAGATTATGGCTTTACAGTACCGTTATATACGCTGTAGCTATATTGCTAGTTAGCGTTATTTTAAAGCGTCGTACCGAGAAAAAATTTTCGGACAAAATTAAATAAAATCAGCATTTTTATGAAGTTTAAGGGGTTTTTTACCAAAAGTTTCGCCAAAATTTGTTGAAATCTGTGTTTTTTGGCCGAAAAAAGGTGTAAATTGCAATTTTTTTCAGAGGGGGGCGGCCAAAATTTAGTAAACCGACGGAAGGGAAGGGTCCCGCCAACTGGATGGGGAAGGGTTCCCAAGTTTTCTGCTGTTACATCTACATGTATGCTTGTACATGGGGTCTCCTAAAGCTTAAATGGGATTTTTTTGCAAAATTTGAATATTTTGCTGCGATCTTTGAGCTTTGAGCAAATTTTGAGTTTTCGGTCACCTTTTTCATCTTATATATACTTACATAGTTACATCTTATATATACTTACTGGCAGTATTTGATGCTTTTACGAAACCTGCTGGGTGTGGGCATGGTTTGACATGATTAATAAGCTTAGCTGTTTTTCTAATCATATATAGTCCTTATCATAACTAAATCACAATGGTTTTAAACTGCCATCGAAACTAACCAAGCCATTGTAGTTGCAGATCAAGCTTGAAAAAAGTGCGAAATTTTAGAAAAAATGCGGCATTTACTTTTTGACGCAAAAAACCACTTGCCCCCTTGCCGTCTTGCCCCCCAGACCCACCTTGTACATCTGTGTGCCGAAGATTTCGGTAAAATGTTAAGTAAAAAATTCGGAGATGGCATGACTTTTCGATTTTTTGTAATAGTGCTTAAAATGCACTTTTTTGCAATTTAACACAAAAATTTGCCGATAACAGCGCATATTGTCCAAACATTATACTAATTTTGGCCGACCGAAAACATCAGAGCTAAAATTTGAGCCACAAGGATTAAGAGGTCTAAGAGTGACAACCCTCAAAAACAAAATTGGAGATTTTTTCACTTTTTAGGCCAAACTTGATCAAGTGGAGACGTATTAGAAATTTTTTCGAGCCGGAAAGTTAAATGCAAAGCATGTCATAAGTAAAACGTCACATCAGATAGTGCACTAGGTAGATAAATGTACTAGTGTGTGTATATACACATGCAGAGGCTTTGATGAAAGTTGATACGAGTAAGCCACTGAGTTGCAGGGGTCTGGGGACGGCAGCCCCCAGAGAAAAATTGGAGATTTTTTCAATTTTTAGGCCGAATTTGGTCAAATCAGCGTCAATATTTGCTCAAAACTTTTCGTCAAAGCTTCGTCATTTTTATTTTCTGAACGTCATTTTTAAGTTTCATTTCTGCAAATGACGCCATTTTTGACCAAAAAAAACCCTGACAGAAGCAGATAGCTTTTTTACACGAATCTACTTGACTTGAATTATGTTCGTGCAAAAAAAGGACCTTACTTGTCCAAGCCAGTTTTGGATAAAGTGCTACAAGGGGCTGGGCTCGTGTAACGAAACCTGTTGGTGTAATGTTTCAGGGCAAAGTTATGTGCACGGTGAAGGTGGATTTGATTCGGTTCCAGGGAGAGGAGGCTGACGACGAATCGGTCGCTGCCCTCAGCGCCATTCAAACTGCCCTTGCTAATTTAAATGACCAGGTAATGTTATGCACATTAGATGTTTTTTATATCCTTGCCTTGCCTTGCCTTGCCTTGCTCCTTCAGCGTCGTGGCGGTGCCATAAACCCGGGCAGGTACCCGGACCTCCGAAGAAATTGGATGATGCCCCCTGGGGACCGGTGGATCTCCGACAGGGTTGCCCCCGCCCCAAAGACCTCATCCCTCAAGTTCTCAGTGGCAGGGCATCTTGCTAAGGCGTGCTCAACAGATTCCTCATTTTCGTTGCATAGTCTACAGTCGGGTGAGTCTGCTTTTCCGAGTCGGTGTAAATATTGTAGAAATAGAAGGCAGTGGCCCGTATAGTTTTTTATATCCTAAAAATTATTAACTGTGAAAAAGGTTTTGAGTTTTGCTCCACGATATATTACGTTGTTGCTTATCTTGGTAGTGGATAGATATTTGATGATAACTTAATTTGATTACATTTTTTACTATATCAATCAATGTTTTTAATTTTAGTACTTGAGTATTTTTAGTTAATTATTAAGTACTATGTTATTGCAGAACCAGCTTCCGGATTCAGGCCCACCCGGTGTCCAACATTCAAACAAATCTCAGTCCAAAAAATATGCATTTGAGCCTTTACAGGTAATTAATAGTCAATTAATTACTTAATGCAAATAATCATTCATTGCTTTTAATCAGTGTGTAGAGTTTTCGTTCGTTTTCGGTTTTTTTGTACTTTTTAGTACTCTTCACTCTGAAACACATCAAATAACTTTACTATAGTTTAAGATTGTGAATCGTTTGTTTGTGGATAATAGAATCAGTTTAAGTTCAAGACTAACTTTTTTTAAAACAAAAACTTTTTGAATTGAAAAAACAACACACTTTTTTTCAGGTCACAAAACAACGTCATAGCAGTCAAGCCGGACCAACAACGGAAACTAGCGGTCCCCTAAGTCAGCCGTCCGACTCAACAGCCAATCAGAATGGAGCTGACCTACTCCAAGGGTCACGTGACAAACGACCACCAGCCAATCAGAATTCAGTCTACCACAATAGCAATCGAAAACATGGCAAATTCAATTCGACAACAGCCAGTTATGCTAAGCATCGGCCGGCCAGCAGTAAACCAATCCGATCCCGACTTGCCGTGAAATTGGGACCCCAGGAGGCGAATGGTAGTAAATGATTAATAATGATTAGGATTGTAAATTAATTGTCAATCAATTAATGTTAATTTGAGTGACTGTTTATTTATTTTTGTTTACTACTTGTGCTTTTTTCATTTTATGCTGAGTATCGATTGAGTGTGATGATTTATTTGGATAAAATGTATTCTTCACAGCAACTGATATTTTGCTATACTTGTAAAAACATTCTGCCGTGTCTACTTGTCTACAATTAATTTAAATACTTGTCTACAATTAATTTAAATATTGTAGTATGTATATGTGTTGAGTTTGTTAGTTCGGTTATTATTAATTTGTAATTGTTTCTATATTATTATTCCTTTATGTTATACACAATGGACTGCAATAAATTGGTTAGCTGAGGATTTGCGTAAACTTATTTATCGTCAATACAAACATGATTCCTGCTTTTTGGGGTGTTAAATCACATAAATCCGTTGTAACATTGCCGAAATATGTTCCTCAAAAAAGCAACTCGAAATCTATTTACGACACTAGCTGATAAATCTTGACTTTGTTGAAGTGTGTATATTTTTCCCGAAAATATTGAATATTATCTGTTATAAATTTCTATGTAGAAATATACTGTACAGTGTAGATTAAGGATCTTCTATAATTTTTTTGAAATATGAAACGTCTCAGGTTTTTTCCGAGCGAAGTAAGCTGCTTTTTTGATCCTGCTCAGGTTATGATCGAGTTTATAAGTAATTTCACTGTGAAAATGGAAATATGAAAACTGAAAAGCCCCGGACTGTAAATTACCCCGGAAAATTGTGAATGGAATTTGTTAACTCAGGTTCAAAGAACCACTGCTTTTGGTTACAGTTTTTTTAGTTTTGAATGTACAAATTTGACTAGTTTACAAAAAAAGTTCAATTACATAATTTTCCTGCTGCTATGCTTTTATTATGACTTTAAGCTCAAGCTGGTGGTGGTTTTAGACGTCTTTGACAAAAAAACTGAAAGTAAACTGATTTGTCGTTTATATTGTGTTCCCATGTTTGTACTTGTGAGTACGCTATGATTTCGACGTATGAGTGTATGGCTCGATTCACACTTACAACCGTATTTCCGTATAGCCGGCAAAATTACAAGATTGTCACGCCACTAATATGTATAAGCTCAGACTTTGAGGTGAATATTTCATAAATTTGCCGGCTGAACGGAGAGATACGGCGGAAGTATGAATCGACACTAAAACGTTTTGCGAAGAAATGTCGCAAATAATGTTAAGTAAGCTGAGTGACACTTAAATTAAGTATGAACATTGTTTTTAGGAAGTTTCTTTAGGACAGGCGGGAAGGAGCTTCGCAGTGTCAGTTTTTTTTACTGAAAAGGAATTTTGAGCAGAAGTTTTGGGTTGACATCCTTTTTCTGTTGGGTTGCGTTTGATTGTTCTGTACAATTGTCAACCCAATATAGCCTCGGGTTTCAGTACGTAATACTGTCGTGTTTTTAAAGCAATTGTACTGTAGTTGTATTCGTATATTTGTTGTTGTTTGTTTTGAATATGTTGTGTTTTAATTTTTAGTGTGCATTATTCACATTTTATTGCGTTTAGTTGTTCATTGTGATATATCTATTGTTTTTTGCTGTATATTTGTGCATGTTTATTAAAAACATGACGGGTCAGTTTATTGGCAGTTTGCTTGGAGCAGACAATTGTCAGTTACAAATACATACAAGAGATCAAAAACGGATAAAGAGTGACTTATCCGAGTCAGCTAAGTCTGCCCGTATGCCCAACTAAAGTATGAATCAACCCTTGGGTGCGGATCCCATCAGCCAGAAAAAACAAACGAATCATTCAGAAAGGATTTAGTTTTAGCAGATAGAAAATATGTTATCATAAAACAGTTAAAATGAACTTCTGTTATTTAAAATTTTTTTAAAGTGATAACCGAGTCTTTTATCTCAGTGGGAGTCGGGATATAAGACTAAGGTCTGACCAGAAATTGCTGAACCCTGAAACAAAACAGGTGGCCTGCAGGGTTGGCAAGTCTCTGGTTTGCAGCCGACACCGAGACCAGCCTAGTCTTGTTTTTTTGCGAGACCGAGACCGAGACTGCCGACTTGGTGGCCTGACTACTCGCTGTACTTTTGGGTCTTGATGCTTGCAACTGGTTTTTTTCGTAATGCAATCGCGTTTCTTTTCGTCTCCGGTCCAGCATTTTTGGTCCAACTTTAGATTGGTTGAGTCCTGAATTTACCATATTTGCTCGAATAGAGCCTCTGTCTTGGATAAAGCCCCCCTTTTAATCTTCACTAAAAAATAAAGCCCCTGCGTTGAATAGAACCTCTATTTGAATTCTCACAAACAATCCTTGAGGCTCTATTCCAGTAAATACGGTATATTAATTTCTCTTCCCAGATCTTCAATAGCAATTAATTTCCTCAGTCCCTCCAGGGCAGTCCGGGTGTCCGTCACAGATGTGGGCTCTAGTGAGACAAACTGAGTCATTGGTTGGGATTGTGGGACATTTGAAAAGTCCCACTTTTCTGGGACAGGGACAGTTTAGTTCGTCACTGGAGTCCCAACAGTTGTTCTCGTGGTTGCACACTTGGTGACTGGGAATGCAGTGTCCATTGGCACAGCTAAATTCGTCTGGTAGGCAGGCTGGAACAAAATAAGATTTTTCGTTAGCTACCTTTAACTAAAGTCTGACAAAAAATAGATGCACCACTTGTTTTAGTGGCATGACTTCTGCGACTAGGCTTGCTGTACTCTTGATAGTCAAAATCTATTCTTTTCGTAACGAAATCACATGGTACGTTTTCTCAAGTGGTGTAACTATTTTTTGTCAGACTAGGTATGCTGCGCCAGTATCATCCCCTCGGATAAAATACCCCAAGCATAATTTCACCATTGGAACAGTACCTAAATCATCCCCCCTAATAAATCATCCTCCTTTACAAATGTGACATAGAAATCATCCGTCTAGCTATCCCAAACCAATTTTTGTGTATTGGTTCATGTAGGGCAACACGGTTGCTCAACATATCCAATGCACAAAAATTATATACCTACTTTGGAAAAGCTAGACAGATGATTCCTTTGTCAAATTTGTCAGGGCGGATGATTTGCCCCGTGACTGTTCCACTGGTTAAAGTTATGTTTGGTGTATTTTATCCGGGGGGATGATTTCCCCAGGGTATTTCATCCCCCCGGATGATTTTCTAGGGGGGATGATTTACCCCGTGACAGGCCTGACAGCTGATTGGGTAATGAAACTTAGGATGTGACAGTCACCACACTACCACAGTCGATATAGTCTGTTTTTGACCGCGCCGCCCCCCAGATTTCGATTTCTGTTATATACCTGCACGGCTGCACCTGCTAATTAATTGCTAATTTTTTTCATTTTTAAACTAATAATAAGTGGGTACTTTTTTATTAACTCAAAAACTTTATAATATATATACTTAAACTTACCTTCAAAGCAATTATTCCTCGGAAAATCAGTACAATTGATTTCACCAAAGTTGAGCAAACCCAAATAAGTCTGACAATTGTTCACAAATTCGTAACACACATTCTGACAAGGTTCTCTTTCATCCGTGGGGGACATGTACAAAATTCGACACAAAAATTGGGGGGCGTAGGGACTGCAACTTAAATTAAAATTCGATTCTAAATCCGTCCACAAAATATTTGATTCATGTTTCAGAGCCGTTTCGTAATTAATGATTTCTTGGCAATAAGGGCTTACGCGGTGTAAAAAATCCGAATTTGGTGATTTCTCTGTCCACACAAATTTCGATAGTAAAATCGCCACTAGTAGGCAAGAAATAACCGCAGTTAAAATCAAAACTAGCAGAAAAATGGCGAAAAAATATCTTCGCGAATTTTTAAATTTAAATTTAATTTTTTGCGAAGAGTCGTGCAGGGGTGGTCGGACAGAGTTTGGAATCGGTCTCATTGTGGTCACGTGTTTTACTGGATAGGCCCATTTTTCAGGAATTTCTACCGCAGTTAAAGGCATACTTCTGAAATACTGAGTAAGGCTTATAATAACGAATGCAATTTAAGTAGGTTTCAAATCGAATCATACTTACAGCAGTATTATATCCGTTCAGCCGGCAGAATTACTAAATAATGAGGCTACAAGCTGATTTTATAGGTACACTATTGGTGGTATAATTATTTCGTATTCGTAATTTTACGGACATACGGCTGTGAATATGAATCGACCTAACATCTTTCTGTTACCTACCTAAAAAAATTTGTGCAATGTAGACAAAAAATTGAACAAATTCCAACACGGTCTATTTAAAACGAATTGTCATAAAAAATAACAGCATGTGTGCTTTAGCAAAACAAAATTGCCAGAAAGATTTATTTTCAGAAGCTGGCTGAAAATTTCTGATATTTGATATTCGAATTACATTTTTGACACTTTTTCTGACGAAAGGCTTAATCATTTGAAAAATAACTGCTCTTGAAAACGACATACGTACAATTCATATAAATATGTAATGTGTATTTGTATGCTGAAAAGTATCATCAAATTAGATGGACCCACATCCAAAAGGAAACTAGTGATTTTGTTATGAATGCAATTAAAATTTCAAATTTCAAAGAGTACAGCT
The DNA here is from genome assembly GCA_030248245.1 of Trissonchulus sp. WLG1_4. Lineage (NCBI taxonomy): Eukaryota > Metazoa > Nematoda > Enoplea > Enoplida > Ironidae > Trissonchulus > Trissonchulus sp. WLG1_4. The sequence goes on from JASANF010005924.1 coordinate 68,673, forward strand.
ACAGACATTGTATAGTTCTGAAAATCACACTACCTGTTTTGTCCCAGGGTTCAGCAAATTTTGGTCAGACTTGTCATGATTGCAACTAAGTGGAAACTTGGGTTGGGACCCCCATCATTCATGTTTGCACCTCCACCCCTTGGCGTTGGCAAGGTCAATTTTCGCAAATTTTTAAACTATATAAAATAATTTTTTTAGTTCTAAAGACTCAGTATGAAATAACATCACTAAAGCACTTGAAAAAGTGATTCTACATTGTATGCCTTAACAAATAAAATATATACGTTAAGTACTTCAAAATATGAATGTTAAAGTTGCACTCCACTCCGGGGTTGTAAAAGTAAAGCTTCACGACAAAGGGAAATTCGGCAAAAAACATGTCCAATAACCAACACGGCGTTTTGTTGGCATTTTATCAGTGCAAAGTTATATTTACTTTTGCCAACGTAATGATAGCTAAAGTTGTCTTCTTTTGACACCCACATTAGCTGTTAGTCAACTCGGCACGGCGGGACACAACACATTACGCAGAATGCAGAAAAGTGTTGGGTTGCCTAATGAATTTAGAGGTTAGAGACTACGGGACTAAGAGTTGGAGGGAGATGGAAGAAATAGACATAAGTAAAGGGAGGAGACAAGAGGATAGCAGTACAACAATAAATAAGCTAAGGGGGATTTGAACTTGAACCACCCATCTCTGGATCTGCAGACTAGCGCTTCAAAGAGCTGTCACACTAGGCTGTCAGGCCGAATGTTGACTGTCTCAAATCTACTTTACTTATATACCCCTAGTGTATAGGTGTATAGTAATATACATGCCTGTAGGTACACTTCACTACAGGATTCACTAAAGTTTGAGTAGAAATTGCAGAAACTTGGGACAAAACAGGCGGTGTGATTTTTGAGACTTGCCCTCTTGATGCTTACAATAATTCCTTCTTTTCGTAATGAACTAGTGTGTTTCTTTTTGTCTCAGGGTCCAGCAATTTTTTGGTCAGAGTTATGCAGTATGAGAATTACAGGGTAATTGGAGATGAAAAAACCAGGCCAGAGAGTTAGTAAAGAACACGGCCCGATTTATCGAAGCAAAATGTTCGTCGTTGAAAATGTTCGTCGTTGAAAAACAAATGTACGTCGTTAAAAAACAAATGTTCATCTTTGAAAAAGCGAATGTTCGTCGTTGAAAATGCTCGTCGTTGAAAAAAACAAATGTTCGTCGTTGAAAAACAAATGTTCGTCGTTGAAAAAGAAATGTTCGTCATTGAAAAACAAATGTTCGTCGTTGAAAAATTTTCAACGGCGAACATTTCAAAGGATGTCTTGAGCTCCAAGTGTTCAACTGTTCAACTGTTAGACTGATAGACTGTTTTTTTATGCAAATTTTTATGCAACGGGGCCCTGATAATTTTTGATACTTTGTTCAGTGACTTGAATGGTTTAAAAACTCATACAAACTTTAAATATAACTTAGTGGTTGCAAACAAACATGTTTTATAACGGATAGGTACCTACAACAATGGACCGACGTACCGTCACAACTATAGTACTATACCCATAAAAGTTACATGCTGTAACCAGCTTTTCAAATCGTTTAAACTTTTAACTTTGAGGTTACATTATTAGGTCCCATAATGCATCTCACAAGACTAGCCAGTAGACAATAGCCATTCGATTCAGTTATTGCGGAATGCGGACGCAGGTTTAGGCATTGAATATTAACGGTTTAGCTTTCTTGTGCAGTGTTTATTCTGTGCAGTTTATTCTGTGCAGTGTGTACACACACACTACACCCCTTTCCCTTGTAAGGTTAGCAGATTGTACGCAATTTGGTATTGGGTAGTGGCCAGTGGGCGGGTACCGCTGCCGCCGTAACAAATGATGCGCACCACAGTACCTCACCTCATCCTAATTAATAAATCTGTGATCGGGAGATTCGAAACTTCATTTCCAAATCTTGTATACCTTTACTTGTATATACCTTTCTTAGCACAATGGTAGCCTAATAAAACATATTGAAAACACGCAAAAAATAGATAAATCCAGAAAAGCACAGCTATCCGTTCCACTGACTGTACCTGAATACATTCTTTGCATGGAACGATTACAACAGCATCAGCCGATCGGCTACCTCGTGTCGACCACTCACTTTGTCTCGTTTGGCTGCCCGAGCCGAGATGGTTTTGGTACTCGCCGCCTGTTTTTTCGGTGCTCTGCTCGCGGGAACTGTGCTGTACCCGCCAACTAGTGAACACAAACCGTAAGCCATACTATGTGAAGATGTCTATTAATTGCATTAGTGGGTGTGTGTAAATTTAGTTTACTTCCTTTTGAACCAAAGTGATGTGGATCGGATCGGATCGGTCCGAAATTTTGATGCCGATCCAATCCGGATTCTTGATTGGCGATTCGATCCGATCCGATCCGATCCAGGCCCGGATCGGCCGATCCAATGCGATCCGCCGATCCGATCCGATTCAAAATTGCGTAACCTCGATGAAAACTAAAAAATCTCATTTTTTGTAGAAATATTGTTAACTATAACTTTTTATGTATAAATGAGTATATTGCTACAAAAATTTAATGAGTTTGCATAAGATTACATTTTTGCAATGGGAGCTAATTAGACGATCCCACGACCAAAAATTTTGATTAAATGGAAATGGAACTGTCTTGAAAATTTTGGGCTGCTACCTCAGTTCGTGGATAACAACGGGTTGGGTTGGGTTGGACCGGAAAATTTGAGCCGTATGTCAGCCCTAGGGTACCCACTTTAGGCTGCACGGGTCGCTGCATTTTGTCAAACCGGCGAATTCAATAAACTTTTTCACGTATTCAATCCAATGTGGGTACATAAATTTGGGTACCATGCGGTTAAAGTAGGTAGCAATGTGAACAATGTACAGCTGTACACTGTGCAAATTGTGCAGGGGTATCAGCTAAAAACGATCGATCATCAGGTGCGGTAACATAAAAATGGTGGGTCAAGTTGGTCGTGGGTCGACTCTGACGGCACGAGTTGGATTGTGGGTTACCCACAAGTGTCAAACCGCTAGTTTGATTGGGGTCGCGGGTCCAAAATTTTGATCCGCGTCGATTCTGTCTGTGACGATTAATGCCCAACTCTTGTGTTAACGAAAACAATGTTGCAAGATTTAGTATGTGTCTTCACGCAACTTCAATGATTAGAAACATTTCCTCCACTGATAATGTATGCATAAAATGTACGCTTCCGCTATTATAAAGCCAATATTTTGATAATTTGAGTAGTAGTTATTTGTGCGTTTGATTGATCGCTCAAAAAATTTTTGAAATTGTGAAATTTTTGTCAAATTACGAAATTTTGTAGTCAAGACTCAAAATTTAAACTACCGATCCAGATCGCCGATCCAAAATGTTGAAGCCGATCCGATCCGGCGATCCGATCCGGCAAATTCAGCGATCCGATCCGATCCGACCCCCGGATCGTCGATCCGATCCGATCCGGCGATCCGATCCACATCACTAAACCAAAGCACAGTGAAGTCTTGTGGAACACATACTGTCCTGTCAGCATTTCTCTGAGTATTTTTTGCGGACACTCGCTCTGCGCACTATAGTTTTTTAGAGCACCTTGAGGGAAACATTTTGCTTCAATAACTCCCACATTTTCCGTTCCATTAATTCTTACGTAAATATAGGTAGATATGTAGGTCGAAGTAAATAAGTCTAAACTAGACGCACAAGTCTCGTTAGTTATTATAGTTATAGGTAATTAATGATTCCAAGCTTCATAAAATTTCAAAATGAAATCACTTGTCTAATTTCAGACTCGCTACCGATTTCTTTCACTCCCCAGTTTATGAATGGAAGTTCGACTTCAGCAAATTGACCTCGTTTTGGCGAACACGTCTGTCCCCGTCCCCCTCCCCCGCGGGGATGGCTGACCCCCTACGTCAAAAGACTGGCAGAACGACCCTCTCTTTCAGGACTGGGGGAGACCCGAACCGAAGGCCCCCGCGGGTTGGGATGCGACCTGCTGAATTTACTTTCAGCTGTTGTTTGGGCGATCAAAAAATTCCTGGCTTACTGTTTCTATTTACTCGTTGCGTTGTGGGTTATTCACAGTAAGTTGAGGGTTAGTTGAAGTTAACTGTCAGGTTTGAAGTGAAGTGTCTGTACTTTGATTGGTTGTATTGTGAGTGATAATTACTGTAACACTCATTTAGGCTCTAAAAGCTGGTCCATACTTGGCCTTGTCCTTGTCCCTGTCGTTTTGTCCTCAAGCATTTCCAAAAAACCGCTTGGCCAAATGTGACAATTTTTTGTTAGAACAATGTTGAAGCCAAACTTGTGCCTGTGCTTACGCAAACAAGTAGGTAGCCAATACTTCTTGGTCACTTTTTTACAACTGATCGAATTTCGTCCTTGGTCCTGTCCCTATGCTCTTAAGGACAAGTATGAACGGCGCTTAAGGTGGCGCTCAGGGGAACCGACTTTGGCGTTTGATTTTTTTCAGCGACATTTTTGACCATAATGAATCTCGAAGTAAAGTTGTTCAGAATGAACAGAGCTTTCATTTGATGTGCATATTGTGATAAAAAAATTATTTTTAAAATTTTTTTGACAAATTTGTAGCCGTAGCATAAAATTTTTTGTTTCATTATAAAATGACTACTCATATCACTGAAATATGTGGTTTCTTAGCTTTAAATTGATGTATTAAACATACGAATACATTAAAGCTTTGCTTAGATATTCAGCCATGAAAATAGCAAATCAAAAATGAAAAACCTAACAAGCTGATAAATCTTCGAAAATGTCAAATATTTGATTTAATTTCTTAAAACAATTGAGTATGGCTTTTAGTAACTTTTTCAACGGAAATATGCAGTCCTAGGAAAGGTCTAATTTTGAAAAGTGAAACGTGTGGGCAAACCTCACATTTTTGCGTAGCGAAATCGACTACTTTTTTTGGACCTGGGTCCCAGCTGCCGATTGCGATCGAGTTATAACTTGCACAATGAAAGAAAGAATATAAATGCAGACGTGAAAGTTTTTCGATTTTCAAATTTTCGCTCGCAGCACTTTTTGTAGTCGCTCAAAGACAACTGATTTTTGAAAAATCGATTTTTTGCAAAATCAAAAAAGAAACATGAAAAATCAAAATTCTAGATTTTTAAAAGATCTTTCTATTGATACCAACCCCGTCAAAAT
>JASANF010005927.1:0-46843 GCA_030248245.1 Trissonchulus sp. WLG1_4
AATTTGCTCGGGTTTGGGTCATACAGCCGTTGACTGTTTGAAACGGTATCGGAATCTATCCTACGGTCCATCTCCGGGTCAAAGCCAATGTGGATGCCACAGGGCCAGGCGACTTCTTGGTAGCTCGTTTTCGCCGCTCGGGAAACTGGGGGGCGTCATTTCGCAGCGGGGGCAAATTAATGGCGCCAAAGTTTACCCTGAAAAAATCCCTATTAAGCATTTTTACTTTCCCGAAAATGTAAGAGTCGAAGTAAAATTACCTTTTAACGTCAGCACAGATAATTTCAATAAACAATTACACCTTTCTCTCAAATTTGGTAAATTTGATTGTAGCGCATTGATAGATTGTGGATCTTCTATAAATATACGAAGTGCGGACGTCTATAGAGATAAGCTTAAACTGCATATTCCCACTGGTAATTTGGTTAAGGGGGTAGTGTCGCGAAATCAGTCGATTTTGCGCGACTATAAAACTTTTTCAATGGATGATAGGTCATTGTTCTTTATATATTTAAAAGATGTTTCAAAGCAAAGATTTTTGCCAAGTTCAGAAAGATTGATGCGGCATACAGTTAGCAGTGAAGACGCAAAGTCGGAAAAATGACGTTTCTGAAAACCTATTCACATTCGCAATTTTCGTCACAATTAAAAAACTTTTTGGTTAGATTCTTTACGCAAAGTAGATCCACATACACTCTAGTTTAGCTCACATACATTTTAGTGCAAATTGGCTGAGTTGGTGTGGAGTAATGGCTGTTGGAATGTGAAACTGTGCGTAACCGGTAAAGTAATCACAGCAATAATGATAAATTCTGAAAAATTTAGACACTTATTCTGAAATCAAAACAAAAAAACCTTTCTTTTCCCTTTTTTATTTGCGGCAAGAAATAGTGCTGTCAAAACATTACATGTACTTCACAAGCTGGCCAATCTGATATCTGGCTTCTTATTTTTGAACTTTTATGTCTTTATTGTGTGATGTCTGGCTCACAAATGGTGATTGGTTAAAAAATGTAAGTAGTTGTTGGTGGTGTGGGGTATGACTTTTTTTATTTCACACCGTATGGCATTTGAGTCGTTTCTAAGTGACAATTCCATTTCAAATAGAACTCATCTCGTTTTCCAGGATCAAAACAGCTCTGGTTAGACGACCATCCCAACGTAGGGGGTCACTATGGCGGCAGTAAAATAACATACAATAACCGTCAACGGCATGTCCTTCCCCCTCCACCGTGATAATGATGGATGGGAGGGATGGTTGTGGTTGTTATTACCGGAAGTTGAAGGCAACAACAAAAAATAAGCACTAGATACTCCCCCCCTATTTCACCAAATGCAAGAAAGAGATTAGGCGGTTCCCTCTATCTCACAAGTCTAGATTGTGCTTCAGGGTACTGGCAAATCCCAGTCGCACCCGCCGATAGGGAGAAAACAGCATTTATAACATCTAGGGGTCTGTATGAGTGGCGAGTAATGCCATTTGGGTTGACCAATGCTCCTGCCACCTTTCAGCGGCTAATGAATCTAGTGTTTCGAGGCATGCTTTGGGAGTCTTGCATGGTATATCTAGACGATATTATTATATTTTCTAGATCGTTTGACGAACATCTCAAGCATATTGAAGAGGCTTTTGTGCGCCTCAGGCAGCATGGGGTAAAACTAAAGCGTAAAAAATGTCATTATTGTCGGGCTGAACTATCATACTTGGGACATGTTGTAACCAGAGGCGGAATTTAACCAGACCCGTTAAAGACAAAAGCAATAGGGAACTTCCCAATTCGCACCAACTTAAAAGAGCTTTGTGCTTTTCTTGGTTTGACAAGTTACTATAGGCGATTTATGAAAGACTATGCAACCATAGCTGAGCCATTATATCGCCTCACTCAAAAAAATACAAGCTTCCACATGTCAACAGAAGCAACTCAAGCCTTCGAAAAACTCAAGTTGAGTCTAATTTCTACCCCTATTTTGAGCCTTCCGAATTTCACATAACCATTTGTACTGCATACAGATGCTTCTAAAACAGGGCTCGGGGCCGTACTGGCTCAAATAATAGACGGTGAGGAGTATACTATAGCTTACATTTCTCGGACGCTAAATAAAGCAGAAAGAAGGTACAGCTCTATCGAACGCGAATGTTTAGCAATAGTTTACGCAATTAAAACATTTCGCCCTTATACTTATGGTACTGAGTTTACAGTTGTCACAGACCATAACCCACTAACTTGGCTCAATTCATCTAAGCGCTTGAATGATAGGCTGATGGGCTGGTCTTTGCTCCTACAAGATCACACATTTAGCATACAACACAGACCCGGTAGAAACAATGGCAATGCGGACGGTCTGTCAAGACAGGCAGCAGCCACTTTTTGTGTAGCTGAAACAGCTGAAGGGCATACACGCCCGTGGAAACAGCGCATGGGGAGTCCTGCATGTCGCTTTATTCGCTGCTTAGTTTTACTATTCTCCTATGTATTGTCGTTCATTTCTCCTCACATTGAGCGAAGACCGAAACCTGTTTTATCCCTGTTAAGCACAGACGCTGACGACAGCTCTAGTACTGATAATGTTGCTAGTATGTCTGATACAGAAGCTAACTCGTTGGCTCCCCTAAGTATTACTGCACAACAAAAAACCGACCCGTTTTGCATAAAACTACGTCGTGCTCTGTGCAATCCCGACACGACACACGTTGACGGGCTCAGAATATCCAAGTTTTACGTCACAAACGGGGTAGTCTATTCTAAGTCTAGGACGGGCAAAAAGCCACTGATAGTTCTACCTCGGGCGTCTAAACATGATGTACTAAAGCAATTCCACGATAATCCTCTCGGTGGTCATCTCGGGTTCGCCAAGACCTATGGTCGAATAGCTTGCCGTTACTGGTGGCCTAGAATGAGATCTGACGTGCTTGCGTGGTGCAATAAATGCAAAACATGCCAGACCTATAAGGACTCCTGTCAACCAAAAGCTCCACTTCAGCCTATTGAAGTGTCTAGACCTTTTGAATTATTGTCAGTTGATGTCCTAGGTCCCCTTCCGCTGTTAAGGACGAAAAATGAATATTTGCTAGTATTTACTGATCATTTTACAAAATGGCCGGAAGTTTTCCCCGTGGCTTCGACGGAAGCTCACGTTGTAGCTGCCAAATTAGTAGAAGTGATTAGTCGGCACTCCTGCCCGGAAAGGCTATTGAGTGATCAGGGTAGAAATTTTACCTCTTCACTGATACGTGAGACCTGCGAGTTGCTTAAGTATCGCAAGGTTTTCACTACAGCCTACCATCCATAGTGTGACGGGCAAACGGAACGTTTCAACCGCACACTTATTCAGATGCTAGCAGCCTATGTCGACGAAACCCGGAAAGACTGGGATATTTATGTCCCTTATGCTCTTTTTGCCTACCGAACCTCTGTGCATGCCTCTACAGGCTACAGTCCGTTCGAACTGCTTTATGGCAGGGAGCCAAGTTTTCCGCTGGACGTTGAGATAGAGCAAAACAGTCCTGTTCAGCCAGTTCCATATAGGGACTACCTGGATAGTTTACGGCATGGCCTCGGAGAAATAATTCCTAAAGCACGAGACAGAATAGTCAAAGCACAAGCACGACAGAAACAGTTTTACGATCCTAAACGAAGCCGACCCGTTTTCCACGTAGGCAGTTTAGTGTACATGAAAATACTTCCTAGACCTAAGAAGCTCAAACCAAAATGGAAAGGACCTTTTGAAATAGTTTCTGTGAAATCTCCAGTCACCTATGGCATTAAAAAATATGGGACTGTTGAAACAGTTCATGCAAACCGCCTAAAACTTTATCGCCAAAATTAGTTGTTTCTAGCTACTAGGACAAATTTTTCTGTGGGCTTGCTTAGCGAAATAAATAGCCTCTGGCAAGTAAGTGGATTACACTCCCATGTTTTTGCCATTTGCTATTTCAGTTCACGATGTTCTTTGGCTCCCAAGACATCTTATCCAATATGCACGAAGTCGGAATTCATTTTCTGGGGGAGAAATTTCGGGTCTGTGGAGCAAGGGTATGCATTTACCAAAGCACTTTTTACAGAAGACGAAGCAGCGCGGAGTGAAATATCTCAGACTTCAGATCCAAAAAAGTGCAAGCAAAGAGCTAAGCCTTATAACTTGGTGGGGTTTCGGCATGACCACTGGAATCAAAGCAAATATATTGTGATGAAAGCTCTTCAATATGAGAAATACACACGAAATAAATTAGATAAATTGATTTTTGACAATTTATTTTGAACTGTTGTGTTTTTTTGTTTTTTTGCCGGGCTCACACGCCCATGAACTTGCTTTTAATTCAGTATGTCTGCCAAGGAGTGGTATGTAAGGGCGCTCGCGCCCACGAAATTAAATATACTGTATTTTTAGCATGGACTGGCTGTTTGACTATTACCGGGATGTCTGTCGGGTTCGCACGCCCAAGAACTTCAGTTTGCATTGTAGGCTTGCGGGCTCACGCGCCCACGAAATTGCAATTTGTTGGACTCGTTTTCCTTTGTTTGTCGGGTTACGAACTCTTCGGAGGAGGGACGAGTGTAACGACGAACGACAATTGTAGTTAAAAAGTGTAATTAAAGTTCTATGCCAGAATGTCATTACTTTTGATTACTGATTAGCCGAGTCAATGGGCGGATTTTGTGTGTTTGGTATCTTTGAATCTTTGAATAAAGACTGCTGTTGTTGCTATGACTAACGCTAGATAAAGATCAGCTAGCGTCTACACCCACCGTCCGGCATCTTCTTCTACACTGCTTCTACACTATGTATCAGAAGTTCTGATAAGAATATCATCACGGACCAGAAACGTTTCTCCCACTGACATATTTATGTGCGGGGAAGGTTTGATGCCCTCATAGCCCAACCACTCCATAGCCCAAAAAGCATTTGATTATGCTTAGGTTTTTTCAGATATGTTCTTAAGGTAGCGCTTAGCAACAAAACTCATGTTTGGCGCTCAGCTCATGCAATAAATAGCAATACCACTTTAATTGTATATCAAAGAGACATCAAAAAACCTATTTACAATACAGTTCAGCACTTTGATGTGAATGTGTCAAATTTTATGACCATGTCGAATTTCCTATTCACACTAATTTTGTTTTTGACCTAGCTCAGCGAAACTTCAACCGATTTTGATCATCTTGGTATCAATAAAAAGATCTTTTGAAAATCTAGACGTGATTGATCTTCGATTTTTCATTTTTATTTTTGATTTTGCAAAAAATCGATTTTTCAAAAATCAGTCGTGTTTGAGCGACTACAAAAAGTGCTGCGGGCCAAAATTTGAAAATCGAAAAACTTGCACGTCTGCATTTATATCCTTTCTTTCATTGTGCAAAGTTTCAACTCAATCGCAAACGGCAGCTGGGACCCAGGTCCAAAAAAAGTAGTCGATTTCGCTACGCAAAAATGTAAGCTTTGCCCACACGTTTCACTTTTTCAAAAATTAGACCTTTCCTAGGACTGCATATTTCCGTTGAAAATGTTACAAAAAGCCATACTCAATTTTTTAAGAAATTAAATCAAAAATTTAACATTTTCGAAGATTTATCAGCTTTGTAGGTTTTTCATTTTGGATTTGCTATTTTCACGGCTAAATAACTCAGTAAAACTTCAACGTATTCTTAAGTTTAATACATCAATTTAAAGCTAAGAAACCGCATATTTAAATGATGTGAGTAATCATTTTATATGGAAACAAAAATTTTTTTGCTACGGCTACAAAATTGTCCAAAAAATTAAAAAAAATTTTTTTTATCACAATATGCACATCAAATGAAAGCTATTTTCATTTTAAACAACTTTCTTTCAAGACATTATGGTCAAAAATGTCGCTGAAAAAAATTAAACGCCAAAGTCGGTTCCCCTGAGCGCCACCTTAATGCAAGCGTTTAAAGGTTGGGGCTCAAGAAACTCAATTCAACTGCCACCCAATTTGCGCTTAGTAAAGTTGCAGAAGCCCAAATTTTTAATTATAAATCAGCTACGAACTTAGCAGTTAGCACTATTTGGTAACTGATGGTCAGTATTTTTAGTGTTTAGCATATGTCTGCTTGAGAGGTTCCGTTCCACATACAAAATGCAACATCGCTAAGTCAGACATTCCATTCTAGCTCAAACTTTAATTAAAAAAATCTAGCTTGATATACAAAGTTTGAACTTGAAGTTAGCCAAAGCTTGCCGGTGAACTGACACTCTTCTGCAGCAGACAGTTTTGACCATTTCATGCTTGGCATTCTATTTGGAAACTTAAATTGTACAAAAAATCTTCGGAAAATTCTAGAAAATTTTGAAAATTTCAAGTCTCATCGAGATACCGAGACCACCCTATGGCAGGTCTCTGTGTTCCTACCGAGACCGAGACCAGCCTAGTCTCGGGTTTTTTTACGAGACCGAGACCGAGACTGCCAACCTGGTTTTGGCCCATACCCCAAAAACCCCTTACGAAACCTGTTTTGGTAATGTTTCACCAAAATTTGGCATTTTTTGCACTATTTAGGTTTTAGCTGCTGCGTACCACCTAAATCCAGGATTGATAGACGATGATGATTGATAAACTGAAGAATAGGGGGAATAATTATTTTCGGCTGCCACGTGCCTCCCACCCTTTTTTTAATAAAAATATAGAACCCCCATCGCCAGCCAAGCCCCCAATCTGATCTCTAGCCCCCAAAATAGCTGTCGCCCCTTTTAATAAAAATCTAGAGTGTAATTATTGGTGTTAAAACCCTTAGGGGTGGAATATGTCGGAAAAACGGCATTTTTTCGACCAATGATCCGGAGTCCCCCTATATCTCCCAAACCTAGGGGGGGTTAAAATTGAACGCTCTTTCGAATAGGCTAGGTTAGAAGTTTATAGGATGCATAAGCTTTAGCTGGAAATCAAACTTTGTCCAAAAATTAAACTTTACATGAAATTTTTTGCGCAAAATTGAATTTAGGCAAAAATACTGAATCAAATGAAAACCTGCTGCTACGATTGAAAGAATAACTTCTAAGCTACTAAATGCTGTAAAAATTTTGTAAATCGGTTCAGGCTTTGAAAAGTTACAAAACTTTTTCTGAAGCTACCAGGATCAGGCTAATACATAGAAGCGTTACAGCACAAGTAAGATTCTGTACAAATTTCGGGCAATAGCTGGGAATTTTTTCAATTTTTTTTTCATATGAAGCTATTTGCGGTTTTTTCGTGCGGTAAAGTCATTTCTGATGCTTCTTGGCAGGTTTTTTCTTCAAATTAGGCTTCAGGCTTAGGCTTAGGCTTAGTGCTTACGCTTAGCGCTCAGACGCAGAGCTCAGGCTTAGGCTTCGTGCTTAGGCTGAGGCTTAGTGCTTAGGCTTAGGCTTAGTATTTGGGTGAGCAAGGGATTAGTCTTTGTTGCGTACATCAAATAAAAGCGCACTTGCTACTGTGGAATCATAAATAAAGCTGAACTTTTGCGCCTAAGTTGACTGTCAGTGCCAGCTTGATGCTGAGCATCGGTGACATTTTGAATTAGTATTTATGGTATTTGAATTTATTGGTACTTACATTGTATGACATTGTACATTGTACATTGTACATTGTACATTGTATGACTAAAAATGGCTATTTTTTCTGGGAAAATGTAATTATTTTATTGTCTACCCAAAAAGAAACAAAAACTTTCGATATATGAGCTCAGTTTGACGACGTGTATTTCGCCTATTTTATAGTTAGGAAAATTGAACTCTTTTGGCAAAATTGAGCAGAATATGTTGCAAACAAAGCTGAATTAAATATACTATTATGTGTTACTTTATGATGATCAAATTCAAGACTGAATTATACGACTGTATTAATGATAATTTTCGACAATTCATCCCAATATGTCGAAAAATGATGATTTTCGACAAAATTTGAATTTTTTCGAAAAGCCATAAATCAACGTTTTTTCGCTTAAAAAGTGCTAAAAATGAACTCAAAGCACTGAAAAACGTATAAAATAATGTTTTTCGGCAATGAAAAGTTCAAATGGAATTTCCCCCCCTATTCTTCAGTTGTACCCGCGGGCGGTGTTTGTCCACTGTTTCTAACGTAATAAGCGCAAAAATCTGTTTTTAATGCTGTTAAAAACGTAAAATACATATGCATATTTGGGCAGAAGTCATTTCTGCCAAAAAGAGTCGATTTTGAACAATCATTGGGAGTGACATGGGTGTCGGAGAAACGGTTTTTTTAGTCTATACTGCAGCCTAAGTGTTGTAGAACACGATGAAATTGTGTTTATACTCACTGCTAATAGAACAACCAGAAAAAGTGATAGGGTATTTTTCCCCTGGAATATAAAATTGGTTTATGTAAAACATAAAGCTGTTTATTCAGCGGGATTGTGATTGCAGCATGTAATGACAGGTGATAGTCATTACTGTATAATATCTGCTGATTGCACTATCTGCTGATTGTACTGCGCACATAATTTTTTTGCTATTTTTTTACTTGACTGAATATGCCCAATCGACGACGTCGCAACGTCAAACCTAGACAAAGTCCCAGAACCTCGTCTCCCGATCCTGCGACTGAAACATAGACAAGACAAGAATTCTTTTATTCAGACTGCAAATTAAACACAAATTAAACACAAATAAAGTCAAAAACAAAAAACACACAACGCAGACTGAAAAGGTGGTATAAGAGCCAAAAACAGGCTGCCAACAAACCACCACATACAAAACTACACAAATGTTACAAATATACAATGAAAAAAGAAAAAAATAGCTCAAAACAAAGCAAAATACCGTTGGCAAATACAAATGTGTTAATGTACAATATTAAATGCTAATTCTCTCAAAATGCAATGTTAACATATCAATGTACTGTTACACGTACGGTTAAGGGGGTAGTGTCGCGAAAGCAGTCGATTTTGCGCGACTGTAAAACTTTTTCAGTAAAATTTCAGACGTTATTCTTTATATATTCTGAAAATATGTCTTGAGGCAAATATTTTCGCTACGTTTCAGCAAAATTGCTGCAGCATACAGTTAGCAGTGAAGTCGCAAATTCGGAAAAATGACGTTTTAACCCTTTAATTCCCAGAGCTGCCATTTGGCACATCACGTGATGAATACCCAATCGGGGGCCATAAAACTTGATTTGTTCATTCTATTCAGCTGAATTGCAAATTGTTTTTTCAGAAAGCTTAGATCTTTATATTTAGTGGCAAAATTTTGAATCTTCTGCCACACAACAAAACCTATGCTTCCATAAGCAATGTGCAAATTTAACTTTTTTTCATCGCAAAAGTAGTATTTTCTTCGTGACCTCGTCAAGACTTTGGGTTGCGCCGCCAGCAGTCAACTTTCTATGCATCAGATACAACAAATGTTGTACTCTATTGCTAGCCTTCAACTATGGCAAGCGCACGACTTTTGTGTTAATACTCTAGGGGGAGGTACATATTATGCCTGAGCGATGGCGCAATTTTTTCACAAATTCTCAACTTTGAGCGCTTATAACGCAAAAACGGTGCGTCCTAGACAATTAATCGACTCACTGGGTGGATTTCACCACGGTGGTTTTTAAAAACCATGGTTTTACGTACGTCTGCATATGATTTGCACATAATTTCATTACGAAATATCGCATGATTTGTTATGAATTTCGTAAATTTTCTAAAACCATGGTTTTTGCTCAGTTGAAAATTCAAACCTGCAGCATGGCAGGTTTTTATTCTGCTGAAATTTCAACTAAGCAAAAACCATGGTTTTAGAAAATCTACGAAATTCGTAACGAATCGTGCGATATTTCGTAATGAAATTATGTGCAAATCATAGGCACACGTACGTAAAACCATGGTTTTCAAAAACCACCGTGGTGAAATCCACCCACTATGTTTTGTGCACCATTCATTTCTCTATCGAATGGTGGTTTCGCGATCTCTCTACGATGCACGTAACTCGAGCAATGATCAAAAAACTAGAAGGTGTCAGAATCAGGCTGCCTGGTGCGAGATGCTCTGGGCATTAAAGGGTTAAAAACCTATTCACATTCGATAATTTCACCACATTTATCAATCCGGTTGTCTAGTTTGTTTACACAGACTAAACGGACATATGTTGTAGTTTATGCACACAAAATTTAGTGCAAATTGCTTGAGTGGTTGCGGAGTAATACCTGTTTGAACTGTGAAACTGTGCGTAAACTGTGAAGTACTCACAGCGATAATGATAAATTGTGAAAAATTTTGACACTTATTTTAAAATCAAAAGAAAAACGAACCTTCATTTTTCATGTTTCTTATTTGTGGCAAAAAATTGTACGTCAAAACATTACATGATTTTCACAAGCTGGCCAATCTGATATCTGGCTTGATTATTTGAACTTTTAGGTCTCTATTGTGTGATGTCTGGCTCACAAATGGTGATTGGTTCAAAATATTGGTAGATGTTGGTAGTCTAGTGTCTGGCAGTATTTATTTGACACCATATGACATTTCACTAGTTTCTCAGTGAACGTACAATTTCAAAGCAAAAAGCTCTTTTTTTGCAGCCTATGAGCAAAACTGCTTTGGCGACACTACCACCTTAAGGGGGTTATTGCGTTTTTAGGTGTTTTTTTGAGACACCATAGCTCAGCGTTTACAAATTCAAATCACAAGCGGTCTTTTGCATTAGGAAGAACAATATTTTTCCTAAATGTATGCCATGCATTGAAATTTTACCTGTGATTTTGTTTCCAATATAAGCCACTAAAGAAAGGTCCTTTCCAAAATATTACAATTTTTTTGCGCCACAGCTCTGAATCATACGATTACCTGTTGGGGCTGAAAGTTGGTAAGGTTTTTGACATGTTTAAAATCCCCAGGCATGTCCCCCACTTTTTTAATAACTAGTCAATTTACTGAGAAAATAGCTGAAAAGCAAACGCACCGAAAATTTAAGATATTTTCTTGTAATTAAAACCCTCTAAAAATGTCCACAGGTGAAATTTCGAAAAAGTGAGAGACATGCCAGGGGATTTTGACCTCTACAGTACTGTCCCAAAAATTCATGCTCAGGCGTCACTTATAACTTGAGTACTGGTGGCGCAAAGTTTACACAGAAATCACAAAAACCTCGAAAACGCAACTACCACCTTAAGTAATTTTTCTAGTTAGCTACCGTTGGCTTACAATTCGTACACCTTGGCCCGAATTCACATACTATGAGTTATTCACATACTAACGCTAAGCGTTTGCTAAGTGTCAGCGCTTAATTTGTACTAAACTGTTATTCACAAAATAAAAGCTTAAAAATTAGTGTTATACTAAACTTAGCGTTTAGCAACTTTTGTGCTTAGTTTTGGCTTTGGCTTGGAGTGCGCTCCCTGCTGTGTGGATCCGGAATTCGTTATTTATCGGCATTTCCATTTGGTATTTATAAATCCGATTATAGATTTAATTAAATTACTATTTCTTACTAATAATATATATTTTTCTCGAACTATACATTTGTAAAAAATGTTTTCAGCAGGTGGATTCCTGAAAAATGCAAAATCAGCTCTGCATGTTTCAGGGGGCATATCATGAAAAATATAAATTTTCAAATAGAAGTTCTTGAAGAAAAATTACTTCGATTAAGATGCTCTACTTAAAAATGTAAAAAAACGAATTTGGACAACAAAGTGCATTTTTTATTTTTGGCGATTAAACGAGCAAAATGGATCGAATTGGTCGGAAAATGTTACTAATATATCCTAAATTGCATGCCCTTCCTTCCCATGGCGGCCAAGAACCTCCCCCACTCTCCCTACCCCTTCCCCACACTATCCACTAACTAAGCGCTTAGCGCTTAGGGAGCTCCCGAGCTCCCTAAACTTAAGCGCTTAATTCTAAGCCAAACACTACATTCTAAGCCCTTGGCCCGTATTCACATACTAACACTAACGCTTAAAGTTAGTGTTTACACTAAGTGTTAGCGCTTATAAGCGCTAAGTGTTATTCACATACTTAGTGTTTATTTAAGCGCTTAGCAAACACTAACGCTTAACTTAGCGTTTCAATTTTGTATCCACATACTTAAAATTTAGTGTTTGGCTTAGAATTAAGCGCTAAAGTTTAGGGACCTCGGGAGCTCCCTAAGCGCTAAGCGCTTAGTTAGTGGATGGTGTGGGGTAGGAGTGGGGAGAGTGGGGGAGGTTCTTGGCCGCCATGGGAAGGAAGGGCATGCAATTTAGGATATATTAGTAACATTTTCCGACCAATTCGATCCATTTTGCTCGTTTAATCGCCAAAAATAAAAAATGCACTTTGTTGTCCAAATTCGTTTTTTTACATTTTTAAGTAGAGCATCTTAATCGAAGTAATTTTTCTTCAAGAACTTCTATTTGAAAATTTATATTTTTCATGATATGCCCCCTGAAACATGCAGAGCTGATTTTGCATTTTTCAGGAATCCACCTGCTGAAAACATTTTTTACAAATGTATAGTTCGAGAAAAATATATATTATTAATAAGAAATAGTAATTTAAATAAATCTATAATCGGATTTATAAATACCAAATGGAAATGCGGATAAATAACGAATTCCGGATCCACATCAAGCAGGGAGCGCACTTCAAGCCAAAGCCAAAACTAAGCACAAAAGTTGCTAAACGCTAAGGGCCTATTCCTTTACCGGATTAAAGGGTTAATTTTAATCTGACTAAACGGTTTAAAAATTATGCTTAAAATTGCCATTCCAAAACCTCCGGATTAAACGGACTTAACTTTTAGCGCGCTGCTTTTTAGTCAGACTAAATGGACCTAACTATGCACGCTAATGTTAAACGTGTATGTTACATCCGTTTAGTCCTGTGGTAGTTTTGGAATGGGGTCAGACTAAAATTAAGCCGCTGACTTATTTTAACTCTTTTAGTCCGTTTAGTCCGATTTGTCGTTCCAAAACCTCGGACTAAAATAAGTCCAGTCCGTTTAATCCGGTAAAGGAATAGGCCCTTAGTTTAGTATAACACTAATTTTTAAGCGTTTATTTTGTGAATAACAGTTTAGTACAAATTAAGCGCTAACACTTAGCAAACGCTTAGCGTTAGTATGTGAATAACTCTTAGTATGTGAATTCGGGCCTAACGCTTAACTTAGCTTATCAATTTTGTATTCACATACTTAAAATTTAGTGTTTGGCTTAGAATTAAGCGCTTAAGTTTAGGGACCTCTGGAGCTCCCTAAGCGCTAAGCGCTTAGTTAGGGGATGGTGTGGGGAAGGGATAGGGAGAGTGGGGGAGGTTTTTGGCCGCCACGGGAAGAAAGGGCATGCAATTTAGGATATATTAGTGACATTTTCCGACCAATTCGATCCATTTTGCTCGTTTAATCGCCAAAAATAAAAAATGCACTTTGTTGTCCAAATTCGTTTTTTTACATTTTTGAGTAGAGCATCTTGATCGAAGTAATTTTTCTTCAAGAGCTTCTATTTGAAAATTTATATTTTTCACGATATGCCCCCTGAAACATGTAGAGCTGATTTTGCATTTTTCAGGAATCCACTTGCTGAAAACATTTTTTACAAATGTATAGTTCGAGAAAAATATATATTATTAATAAGAAATAGTAATTTAAATAAATCTACAATCGGATTTATAAATACCAAATGGATATGCTGATAAATAACGAATTCCGGATCCACATCAAGCAGGGAGCGCACTCCAAGCCAAAGCCAAAACTAAGCACAAAAGTTGCTAAACGCTAAGTTTAGTATAACACTAATTTTTAAGCGTTTATTTTGTGAATAACAGTTTAGTACAAATTAAGCGCTAACACTTAGCAAACGCTTAGCGTTAGTATGTGAATAACTCTTTAGTATGTGAATTCGGGCCCTTGAAATCTGTATTATCGAGTGGTGTGGTGCGCACTTTACGGATTCTTTTAATCTCACCTGACTATTGACATTTACAAAAGCAAATGGAGAAACGGTTTTGTTAGTCCATACTGCAGCCTAAGAGTTGTAGAACACGATGAAATTGTGCTTATACTCACTGCTAATAGAACAACCAGAAAAAGTGATAGGGTTTTTTTCCCCTGGAATATAAATAAATATAAATAAATATATAAATAAAAATAAATATAAATATAAATAAAAAACCTGGAATAAACCCAGAAAAAACCCAGAAAATACCCGGAAAAAACCCAGAAAAAAGCAGAAAAATCCCAGAAAACCTGGAATATACCCAGAAAAAACCCAGAAAATACCCAGAAAAAACCCAGAAAATATCCGGAAAATACCCAGAAAAAAGCCGTAAAAATCCCAGAAAACCCCAGAAAATACCCAGGCAACATCCAGAAAAAACCCAGAAAATTCCCAGTGAGTGACATGGGTGTCGGAGAAACGGTTTTTTAGTCCATACTGCAGCCTAAGAGTTGTAGAACACGATGAAATTGTGCTTATACTCACTGCTAATAGAACAACCAGAAAAAGTGATAGGGTATTTTTCCCCTGGAATATAAATAAATAATTATATAAATAAAACTAAATATAAATACGAACGAACGAACGAACGAACGAATTTATTTCTAAATGCCATCGGCTTTACAATAACGCTGCAAAAACCATACAGAACCTTACAGCCGATGTTCCTATCTGTTAGTAAAATCACTGCCGGCCATTATCTCTGTCCGTAGCAGATCATGAAAAGTTAGTAGAAACAGTTATAAAAAAAGATAACAGAAACAGCTGACAGCAAACAAGATTAAAGTAAACAGAATAAACAAAACAGCAGTTAGTAAAGAAAACATTATGGCAAATAGAGGTGGCCGGGACGACCGCTAGCGGTCACCTAACCCCGCGCCCCTTAATATGCTTGCTAAGATCGACAAAACTCAGTCGTAGCTTGAACTGGTTTAATGTCGTAGCCGTTACTACATGTTCCGGTAACTGGTTCCAAATTTTGGGAATTCTAAAACTGAAAAAATTTAAAACAGGTTCCAATTTCGAATTTGAGTGTGGTATCGCTAGCTTTAAACAATGTCCTCTAGTACCCAAATCAGGAGAAAAAGAGAAACAAAAGAAATCATTAAAATGCAAATCATCCATATTACGAATAATACGATACACTAGAACTAAATCTTGCTCTAGTCTTCTATATTCGAGGGACTTTAAGCTCAATTTTTTCAAACGATCAGGATAACTAAGGTGACTGAGACTAGGGATTTTTTTTGGAGTAAGTACGCAAGACTCTTTCTACAATATCAACGTCCTTTAGTAGATAAGGAGACCAAATCTGTGAGTTGTATTCCGTTAAAGGCAACACATATGTAAGAAACATTTGTTTGAGAAAACCTTCACTACGGGAAGAAAAGGAGCGAAAGATCCTAGCTGAAACACCCATGGCCTTTCTTGCAATTAGATAGTGATGTGCCGAGAATTTCAAATTTTTTGACAACAGAATCCCCAAATCTTTCACAGATGATTCCATTTGTAAGTATTGGTTTCCAAGTGCATACTGACACGGTACACCAGGTGAGCCACCGAAAACAAAAACCGAACACTTATGGGAGGCAAGCTGAAGTTGCCATGTTGTGGACCACTGGTGAACACGAGTCAGACAGGCCTGGAGATCAACACTCGTACAATTTTTTGGCAGACGCTAAAGATTTTGGCATCATCAGCAAATAGACTGATATCACAAAAATTATTTCAGGCAGGTCATTTATATAAATCAGAAAAAGTAAGGGGCCAAGAACAGTACCTTGAGGTACTCCACTAGTAACTGGAGATTCAGTAGACAAACAATTTTCAACTCTGACTGACTGGGTTCTGTTAGTCAAGAAAGCTGAAATCCACTCGAAAATTTTACCCTTAATACCATAACTTTTAAGTTTGTGAAAAAGTTTAGGGTGTGAAACTGTATCAAAAGCTTTTGCGTAATCAAGATAAACAGCATGTATAACGTTTCCTTTATCGATCTGAGTATACCACGAATGGAGAGTCGTCAGGAGGTTTGTCAAAGTAGAACGTCGTTTACAAAAACCGTGTTGTTTATCGGACAGTAGCTTATGTTTGACTAAATACGTATATAAGTGATCTTTTACTAGGTGTTCGAGAACTTTACAACACGAGGAGGTAAAGCTTATAGGACGATAGTTTGCAGAATCAGAATTTTTTCCTTTCTTTTTAAAAACCGGTACAATTACGGCCTGTCGCCACTTTTTTGGCAATGTAGCAGTATTGACTGAGACGGAAAATATTAATGATAAAGGCAGTGCAATTGAAATGGCAAGTTTTTTCAGAAGAAAAGGTGGCATTTTGTCAGGGCCACCCACCGCTAAATTTAGAAGGTAACTTTTTTAGATTATTATAAACAGCATACTCTGAAATCTCTATATCATTAATTTCAGTAACGGTTCTGATGGGAAAGTTTGGTAAGACTCCATTATCGGTAGTGAAAACACTACTAAATTGTTCATCAAAAATATATGCTTGCTTAGAAGGCTCCATTTCTGGTGTTCCATTTTTCATTAAGCATGGGACACTATCTTTTGATGTTAATTTAGAGTTTATGAATTTGTAGAAAGCCGATGTGTTTTTATTTTCGAGGATCTTGTGCTCAATTTCCCATACATCCCGTCGACAGCCGATTCTAGCTTGCTTTGCTGCAATTTTGTAGCGTGCAAAGTCATCAACAGATTTGGTCCTTTTGTACCGTTTCCATAGCCTCTTTTTAACAGACCATAGCTTTCTTGTATGCTTACTCCAACGGCTAAAAGAGAGCTTTCTACCAAAGGGAACAAACTGCACAACTGCATAATCGACAATATTTAAAAAAGTTTGCCACATAGTCTCAATAGTAACATTTGCAAACAGATCATGCCATGCAATACTAGCTAAAAAATTATTCATGCTCACATAGTCACCTTTCTTGAAGTTTGGAAAAAATTTCGATGATAAATTTGTAATTTAGGAATATTTAAACAAAATGTAATACTGGCATGGTCACTAGTAGAGAAGGGGGTACCAACGGTTAGATTATTAACTAATAAACAGTCAGTGGTTAGAACTAAGTCAAGAATGTTAGAAAAGCGGGTCGGTTCAAAAACGGTTTGAAAAAAATTTATCTCAGCAAAGGTATTCAAAAATAAGTCCCCAACAGTACTTTTAGCAGTTAGCGAATTCCAGTCAATTTCAGGCAAATTAAAACCTTTCACCGTATCGAATTTGCTTAGAAAAGTTCGGCGAGACTGAAAGTTTTTGAACTTAACCTTGAGAATTTTCGGTCGGCCATTTTGAGACGGGCCATCGCGAAAAACTTCGCAAATATCGTCGGCTGGGATATTAATTTTGGTTGCGACATCGCGAACAGTTTCTAGATCATTGACCCGTTCCCCGCCTAGGTATTCCTTCATACCTAATACAACTACGTTTAGCTTTTTGCTATTTGCCTCGATTGCGTCGTTTACATAATCGGCTAGCAGTTTGTTTAGACGCGGCATTAGCTTATCAATCACGGCAGTGACAATATCACTGATAACATCAGTTGAAATCATATTCACACTTTGAGCGTTGTCACTAGCACTGTTGGTAAATTGGCCTCGGTTTCCTTCGATTTTTTGCTCAAGTTGGGTGAGGCGCTTTTCGAAGTTTGCTAAGATATCCACACAGGGCTGACAGTGCCACATGACTACTGTGCGGATCTTATCGTAGGCCTTAAACATATTGTCATCGAAGCCAGCACATCGGTAATGACATTTGCGACTGCACCGCGAACAAACAGTGACCCAATCGGCCACGCCGATTTTTTTGGAGCACTTTACGCAGTTTATATTTGGGCTCGGGGCATCTGACAGAGATTCGGATCGCCCCATATTGAAATAATAATGTAAAATAAACAAATGGTGGGATAAGAAAGAAACAAAGCGGGGATATAATAAAGCGATCCAAAAGAAACAAAGCGGGGAAACTAGTCAAATAAAGCAGTGGATGAGTATAAATTAGTAAATTAAGCGAAAGCAATTAAGAGCAGCATAGTATACGAAAAATCAAAGCATAAAGCGTTGCAAAAACAAGCGTAGCGGATGGCGGAAATAAGAATCGAGCACATAAATTTGTTAAGCAATAAACAGTCTATAAGAGCCAAAGCGAAAAGTTTGATCAGTATATAACGGCACAAAGTAAGGCATGCCTGAATCAAATGGGTTAAAACCGAATCAAATGGGTTAAAGCCTGAATCAAATGGGTTATACATATAATAAACATTAACATAATCATTAAAAACAGCTAAAAATAAACCAATGCTCACTTATGAAGCCGGCGATAAGTCACATCATTAGCTTCTTTTAAAACAAAGCAATGGCAGTTATCGTCGATTTGTACATCTTCCTCCGTATCCACTGCCACTGTTAATTTTCGATCCGACACCAAAGTGCAGACTCCACAGCACAATTTCGCCGGCCCATTAGCACCACTTTTGTGGATACTGACAATATCACCTAAATACAAAAATCAAACCGTATATACTCTTGCGAAATATTCTTTCGTGCACTTACTTTTGTATAACTTAATATTTTTTGCAATCCGTACAGTTTAAAGGCTGAAAGTCCAGCTGGAATCTGGATGAAGTGTTGAAAAACTGAATTCCATTTGAGAGGTTTTAAGCTCATTTTATTTAGCGGCACAAACACCACGTATATAGTGCACCAGATGACGTCTCCACTATCCAGTATTCAAGGGCGTACCCAGGGGGGGGGTTCAGGGGGTCTTTTTGGCCAACTTATACGAAAAATTCAACAAGGGTCCCCCCTTTGGTTTTTGCGGGTTCGCGGGAAAAAATTTTCCGGTACGTCTCCAATTCAACAAATTTGACCCAAAAATTAATTTTCCCCACTTTTTTTTCCGGGGGCAGCCTGCAGACCCCTGCAACCTTGTAGCTTATTATGTTTCTTGTTATTGTCTTTTATTAAACTGTATGTATGTGTGAGTGAGTATATAGGGAACGCAACTTCTCCTAGTTTAATACAAGTACTTTATAGCACGAGCCTGTTTTCATACATATGAATGCGAGCGTGCAGGGAAACCATCGTGCGTAGCATTCGTGCGCTTTGCGCACTCGTGCCACGCATTCGGCGTTCTTCTCGCACAGCGTGCGTACAAATAAATGAGAGCACACATTACAATGTTACAAAGTATACTTGTGTAATACACTGTCTGAGTTTTGTCGGAAAAAGTTTCTGATAAGTCAACAGTTAACCAAATTCAGTCTAAAAATTGGAAAATTCGCTAATTTTTTTGAGGGGCTGCAGCTCCCAGACCTCTGCAACTTTGTGGTTTAGTGGTCTTGCGTTTGTAAGCTGTTCATAAGTGGTGAAATAGCTAAGAAGTGCCTTTTATTACAAAAAGTCAAACAGCCGAATCATCCCCCCCCCCGAATATTTTTTCTGGGTATAAATACGCCACTGGGGTGCAGGTTCGGCGGGGAGGGGGAAAATTCAAACTCAGATTTGTCAACGTAAAAACGTTTTTTCTAGGTTTTGGGACGCGCTGACTTCATTTTTTGCACTTTCCAAGCGTAAAAATGTTGATTTTCAACTTTTTAAAAAAATTCAAATTTTCACCAAAATCTTAATTTTTCGTCATATATATTGGGGCTAACTCTCGCAAAATATGACCTGCAGCCCTGCTCGCTCATTATATCAGCCTGAAATTTTATGAGCATATATTAACACATAAAAGTATATTTTATCCAGCTTTATTAGCTGCATATCTTGCTTATTTTGCCAAAAAAATGTTGATTTTTTCAATTATAGTGGTGTGGGAAAAAAACCCTAGTGCTTCCTGGCCGAACCCTTAGACATAGGCCCTTTTTGAGTATGTAGCTGGAAAGCGCATCCCAAACTGACTTACCACACCAATTTTTGTGCAGTTCTGAGGCATGTAGCATTTTTTATGAAATATATATCAAAATTTCGCATGTTGAAAAAATTCAAAGTGACAAAATTTTCGAAATTTTTGACTTGTCATAATTTTTCGCAAAAACACTTTTGGCGAACGCCGTTTGCATTTTTCTAGAGAGTTACCTTTCCTCTATACTTCTAAAGCTCGAAAACAGTGAAAAATGTTGTGATTGACCTGTGACTGTTCAAAGTTTGTGCGGGAAGAAACCCTATTGCGGGGAAAAAACCCTATTTTGTTTGGTGAAAATTTTTGGCTAAACTCACCCATTGCTGCTACAAAAGTTAATTCATCTGGGCTAAAAACATACGTAGACTTCATTGAAACCGTTTATTTGGCTGAAAAACGTCGTTTTTTGTCGTTTTCGCCCATACCCCAAAACCCCTTACGAAACCTGTTTTGGCGATGTTTCACCAAAATTTGGCATTTTTTGCAATACTTAGGTTTTAGCTGCTGTGTACCACTTAAATCCATAAATGATACACGCTGGCGGTGTTTGTCCACCGTTTCTAACGTAATAAGCGCCAAAATCTGTTTTAATGCTTTTAAATACGGAAAAATGCATATTTGGACAGAAGTCATTTCTGCCAAAAAGGGTCGATTTTTGAGGAATCATTGTGAGTCGCATGGGTGTCGGAGAAACGGTTTTTTTAGTCCACACTGCAGCCGATGAAATGTTGTAGAACACGATGAAATTGTGTTTATACTCACTGCTAATAGAACAACCAGAAAAAGTGATAGCGTTTTTTTCCCGCATTAAGGTTTTTTTTCCCGCATAGGGTTTCTTTCCCGGAGGTTTCGAGACTCATTACTCAGAAACGTGAGTAGTTAGAATCCATTTTATTAGTACAACAGTTAGGCAAAAGATGGCCGTTATAACAGCCGCGAGCATTAACGGAGCCGATTTATGTGAAACACAGGACGACCCGAAGATGAAAATAGGGTTTTTTCCCGCACCACTATATAAAATAGGCAAAAAACTTACTTAAAATTTAAAATTCAAAATTTTATATTTTTCTGAGCAACAGATGGCTATTTAAACTTTTCACTAAAAAAATATCACCTTTAAGACATAAATTAATACGGCTTTATAATAAATTCTAATGCCTCAAATACTAATTCAAAACTTCCCTAATGCTCAGATCCACGCTCACACTGACGGGCACCCCAGCGTTTACTCTGATTTCTCGACAAGTGTTGCTTAAAATTTCATTTTCAATGCAAATTTTATATCTAAATTCTAAAAAAGCTCTAACTTCTGGGGGCTGCCGCCCCCAGACCCACGCGTTCACTTTGGTTTCTCGGCAAGTGTTGCTTAAAATTTCATTTGCAATGCAAATTTTATTTCAAAGTTCTAAATACGCTCTAGCTTTTGGGGGCTGCCGCCCCCAGACCCCCGCAACCGTGATATATTTAGTAAGTTCTATGTTTCACTAACTAGCACAGCTAAAAATTTTGGCTGAACCCCCCCTTTAAAATTTTCTGGGTACGCTCCTGCCAGTATTCATCATGGCGTATGCATGCAGCATTATTGTGTTTTTGCAAAAACTTATATACCTTAAATCAAGCAAATATTAACTTACTAAGTATCTATCTATCCACTTACCAGAACTCATTTTACTCGCCTTCAGGGTCGCAGTATCGTGTGCGCTGCGCGCTGATACCAAAGTTATCAAAAGTCGACCATAAAGACCGGTTTTGACGCAATCCACTTTCAGTTTCAATAAGGCAAGTCCCGATTGTTCAAGCTGCGATACCGAGCACTGCGTCTGAAGGGCCCTAAAAATTGGCGACACAAAAGAAATTAATCGTTCAACAAAAACTCAATTAGATTTTTTGCATTGCGCTTCTGACTGCCAATTATGTGACACAAATTTCCATTTTTTTCTTATATTCCAAGTGAAAAGCTAAAACCTAGACAACAAAATTTGAAACTTAAAATAATCAAAAGATACCTGTGTATCTACACATAATACTTACTGTGCATCATAACAATAATATGAATATTAACCTAGCTGGTCAAACTTTGGCTATATAATAATATATAACTTACTGCAAAGCCGATAATTCAGCAGTCCGCTCTAGCTCGATAAATCGTTGGTTCAATTGTAAAAAATTATCTAAATCCATCTTCGTTTCTTTGGCTATTAGTATTACCAAGCAAACAAAAACAAATTATGTACATTAAATTTAAAGAGGCGCTCCTGAAATATGAATTTTCTAAAAACGGTAATTTGGGGCCAATTCTAGATATGCGGATATGCGATAGCTGGCGAGGTTGGGCGTTGGCGCTCCTGAAATGTGGGTTTTGGCTATTAATTTGAAAATGCGCAAAAATAAACACACATCGTAAGAACATGTTGTTACGTCAAATTATTGGTATTAAAATTTTCAATTTGATGCTTTTATCACATGAAAAAAATTTTGAAAAAATTTCATTTTTTTTCAGCAAGAAAAAAAGATTTTCACAGAAAAGGGTTTACAAGCCAGTACACTCATGTAATGATTTTGGAAGATTTAAAAACACTAATGATTTTGGAAGATTTAAAAACACTAGCAGCTGTGTTTTACTTAAACATACTTGAAAATTTGCGGTGTTTTATTGAGTGCGGTGTAATATTTTTGTAAAAATAATGCAGTTTCTGCACGATGCTGAAATACAGTGCGTGTGAATACAAACGCAGATATTCGCATGCGATTTTAAAAATTGGCTCAACGAGGAAAATTAGAAAAGAGAAAAGGCAAGTTTTAACCAACAATGATAAAAATCATGAAAGTGGAAGTTTCAATACACTGTTGTAAGAGCTAATATTTGTGTATGCATACACAAAAAACAGATTTGCCGTCTGGGGCCTGTTGCTCAACTTTACAAGTCTTACAACTGTAACAATTGTAAGTGCAAAATCAGGTGATTCGTTACGAATTCTTTATATAAATTCGTTACGAATCACCTGATTTTGCACTTACAATTGTTACAATTGTGAGATTTGTAAAGGTGAGCAACAGGCCCCTGATTGTCCACATTTTTGGTGGCATCCTACCGAATCTGCAACATCCGCATAAAAATTTTGCGGATGCGGAGGCGGATGTCAAAAAGTTGCGAATCATCCGCGAATGCGGATGCGGATATCCGCGACATCCCTACAAAACATGCATAGGCTTTGACGAAACATAATACCAAGGACTACTAAGCCACAGAGTTGCAGGGGCCTGGGGGCGGCAGCCCCCAGAAAAATAAGGGAACTTTTTGATTTTTAGGCCAAATTTGGTCAATTGGAGACGTATCAGAAAAGTTTTTCGGCCGGAGCGTAAAAACCAAAGGGGGACCCTTGTGTAAAAGTTCAGTCAGCTCAAAAATTTGTGTGCTTTGTGGCGTGTTTTTATAAGAAAGTGTGTACTTTTATACGAAAATGTGTGCGAAAACACGACACAGTAAAAAACACAAAAACCGTGATTTCAAACAACAACAAACAACAAACAAACAACAAAAATTTACTTCTAGAGGAAACAACGCAAATAAGGCGCAAAGCATGATTGCTTCAATAATTACTAAAGTAACAAATGAAATAAACGCAAACAAAGAAATAAAAATCAAACGCCAAAGCAAATAAAAGAAGAAAACAAAAGTAAATCAGACAAAAGTGGCAACAGAGACAGACATTGATGCATTTTTAGAACAAATTTAACAGTCAGAATCGTGACAAGTCAGAATCCAGCCTTTTCCGATAAATAGATAAAGTTGGGGATGACACCGTATGTTCACTTAAGGGGGCGCTCTGAGTAACTTCCAATAAATTGGTATAATTTTTTGCTTCTTGCTGATACAAACTTTTTTGCTTAAGTGCAATCAAGATGAACACCTGGGGGGGGTTCAGTAAGCGTTCTTAACTGTGCTCATAAACTTGCGCATAAACTGGTCCGTTATGAGCAAGTTATGAGCCTAGCAAGGATCGCTCGTAAAGTGTTTCAATAAAGTGCTCCTAAACTGGTCATAGTGTGCAGCCTTATGCAGCGCATAAGTCTGTGCATATGTCAGCAAATCCGCATTATTTTTCTTTTTGAACATGTATACCGTGTATTAATGTTGCCTTTTGCCATACTCATCCTATTTTTGAAGTTTAAAATTTGAACAGTACTATTTTTTAATTTTTTTACTCATCTTTTTGTGTTTTTATAAACTAAAGTTTTTTCCCTAACTCAGTGTAAGTTTTTTATGTTTCAGCAGCATTGTTTGAAACGATTACACAGTATTTTTAGTTTTCACTGAGCTATTATGAAGCAACTGTCACAAATTTTTAAAGGATACCCGCTATCGCTTAGCACCCATCCATCGATCTGTCCCCGCTCAAATTTTGCAGTTACAGCACAGTTATTCCAAATAAACGCATCATGAGTTCAACCACATTAGGAAGAGGCGCTCGTGAGTAAAAGTTTTGCTTAATACGGAAAATTTCGTCGGGGTCTGTCGGGAAGGAAAAGAAAGAACGAACGAACAACGGTTTGGTGAGTGCACGTGAAACACGCAAAACTATGATTCGCTTAAGGCTCGATGTCATGACAAAGCAAGTCAATAATATTAAGAATAACGACACGCGGAAATCTATGTTTTTCAATTAAGGTGGTAGTGTCGCCAAAGCAGTTTTGCTCATAGGTTGCAAAACGAGAGCTTTTTGCTTTGAAAATGTACGTTCACTGAGAAACTAGTGAAGTGCCATATGGTATCAAATAAATACTGCCAGACACCAGACTACCAATATCTACCAATATTTTGAACCAATCACCATTTGTGAGCCAGACATCACACAATAGAGACATAAAAGTTCAAAAAATCGAGGCAGATATCAGATTGGCCAGCTTGTGAAGTACATGTAATGTTTTGACGCACAGTTTTTTCCAACAAATAAGAAAAATAAAAAATGAAGGTTTGTTTTTCTTTTGATTTTAAAATAAGTGTCTAAATTTTTCACAATTTATCATTATTGCTGAGTACTTCACAGTTTACGCACAATTTCGCAGTTCAAACAGGTATTACTCCGCAACCACTGAAACAATTTGCACTAAATTTTGTATGCATAAACTAGAGCATATGTGCTTTTAGTCTGTGTAAAGAATTTAAACAGAAAGTTTTTTAATTGTGACGAAAATATCAAATGTGAATAGGTTTTCAAAACGTCAATGTTCCGACTTTGCGGCTTTACTGCTAACTGTATGCTGCATCAATTTTGCTGAAACTTGGCAAAAATATTTGCCTTGAAACATGTTTTTAGAATATATAAAGAACAATGACCCATCTTTCACTGAAAAAGTTTTATAGTCGCGCAAAGTCGACTGCTTTTGCGACACTACCCCCTTAACTGAGTATCGTTTAAACTATCAAGTGGATTAGCTGCTTCAGTCAGCAATGCAGCCATATGTATCACCCTAAAATTAAAACTACTTAACATTACTTTTAACTAACAGTTTCAACACTGCTTTTACCTAGCAATAATGAAACACTAAAAAACTTGTTATTTATATATGTGCTATTTTTCATTAAACCCAAGCTCACTTAAAAAACCTACAATTGCAGTAGAATGAATGTGAACAAAACACTAGTGCACCACAGCAACATAAAACGTAGCCGTTTATGAAAAAAACTCTCACACTTTGCTTGCTTAGAAACACTATGAGCTCGTTAAGAGCCCGATTTACTGCTCTTAAAGTTATGCGCAAACTTATGCGTGCTCTTAACTTTAGAGCAGTTACTGAAACACCTAATCCTTAAGAGCACGCATAAGTTGCCCACTTATGAGCTCATAAGCGCTAAGAGCGCTTACTGAAACGCCCCCCAGGCAAGCATTTTTGCAAAGTTTGATGCGTCTCAGAACATTTTAGCAGATCTTATAACTGCATAAAAATTTAAATTTTAAAAAATTTGCCTAATTTTTGAAATGACGTAGCTCAATAATGCTTCAACCAAATTTGACAGTCTATAACTTAAATTAAAGACAATTATCTTGCCAAAGTGCCATTTCTGTCGAATTTTCGTTACCGGAGATAAATTTTCAGTTATTTTAATTTCTATCAGAAGTGACGTTTTAAAAAGCCTATCATATTGAGCCAAACCATAATAATTACAATTCAAGAAGTTCGGCGCCTCCATATACATCTGCTCTAACAGTCTGCAAAGTTTCAAGCGGATCGGTTTTCGCAGCTGACAATAATCTTAAAAAATGTACGTTATAGCCCAATTTCAGAAACCTGAAATTTGCCTACACATACGTATTTTCCAAAAAATAGAGTTAATTTTTCTGTACTAAGATCCGCTGATAAAAGTTTCAGAAGCCAAAAAGTAGCTAATGAAAATTTAGTTTGAAATATAGTGTACTTTTGTCAATGTTGGTCAACGTATTTTGGAAATTTTTTAGAAAGGTTTGCCTACACAAACGTTTTTTTGAAAAGTTGCAACTAGCAATTAGCTACATAGAACTATTTCAAAAAGTACCAAAAGCCATATGGAGTTTTTCGTTATATCGAGTTAAATATTTTTCTCATTGAAAATGAAGTTAAAATTTCAAGTTGAACAAAATTTGACATTATGTACATCAAATGAAAGCTAATTGAATTTGGAACAACTTTTCTTCTTGAGTTAATAAACGAAAACTTACGTGAAAAATTTTATCGCCCAAACTCGGCTATTCAGAGCGCCACCTTCATGGAAAAAATTTTTAAATCGATATACCAAAAAAATCTGTATGGCTTTGGGTACTTTAGCTATGGATTGTTATATTTGGTTGAGGCACCATTGAGCTACGTCATTTCAAAAATTAGTAAAAATTTCTATTTTGATGCAGTCATAAAAATTGCTAAAATGGGGGGGGATAGTGGACTTATTTTTTTAGTAGAGCACCTTGGGGGAAGAATTTTTGCTTCAAGAACCCCTATTTCATTTTTTGGATTTTTGAGATACGACCCCCCGAAATCTGAACCCTCGGTGAGGGACGTTTTCGCAATTTTTTTCCAAAGCCCTTGTTTTTTCCGTTCTAATCGTGTCAAAATGGCGTCAGATTATTGGTTACAATTTTTAAAAATCAAAACAAAGGCTGTTTGACCGGGTTCCTGCCACAAAATATGCCAAATTCGCCAGAAACGTCCACTTTTTGACAAAATTCAAACTTGGCCATAATTTAGGCTTGGGCTTAGGCTTAGGCTTAGGGCTTAGGCTTAGGCTCAGGTTCAGGCTTAGGCCAGCCTCCTGCCAGCTTAGCCTAGAGAGTCCTGCTAACTAAGCCTAGACGATGCCTTAAAACATCATAACGCACTCGAAACTATCCAAAAACAAAGACTACAGCCATTTTTGACTTCGAACTTTGACCTACGTTCACTTCCAAAAACACTGAAAATGCAATTTTCAAGGGGTCATAGCTCAGAAAATCTAAATTTGTGGATAGGGGTTCTATTACAAAAAATGCTTCCCTCAAGGTGCTCTATACTAAAAAAATGGGTCCACTATTTTTCCCCCGCAAGTGCAATTGATCCCCTTCTATATATCATTTTCAACTCTCGAAAAATGTGCCGTAGGATCAAGAACAGTAAAACCCCTCAAAAATTCGTAGACCATAACCAAATCTTTGCATATTCTACGTGCCCTTAGAGTTTTCAGACCCAGACTATCACAACGACTCTGCTAATTTAAGTTTCTACAATCTGGGACATTTCTAGTAAAATATCTCTGAACACTCTCCACCTTATCAATATCACGAACAAACCCAGGGTTCCAAACTTCACATGCATACTCTAAAATAGGTATAACATATGCTTTGTACAGCCCAACTAAAACTTCAGCGTCACGACTCACGATATTTCACATATTTCAGTTCGAAATGTAGTGCTGATTGAAGGATTAATAAAATTAGTTCTAATTCTAAACGTTCATTGGAATTTCCTTAATTTCCTAATTATTCGGTATTTGGCCGAAAATTTACTTTTCGGTACCGCATACCGAATACCCGTTTTTCGCCCGAAAACCGAATACCGAATAGCGAATTTTCGGTCCATCCCTACTTCAATCAGCCTGGTCCACAGGAAAACCAGGGATCTGAATTTTCTGTAAAATTTTTTCAGTTACAGATTTTTCAGATGTTTTTTACCCTTTCCATTCAGAGACATTTTACAGACTTTCAAAGGAATTTCAGACAAATTTCAGAGAAATTCAGGGGAAATTCAGAGAAATTCACCCAGAATTCAGAGACTCTGAATTTTATCTGAAAAAATGTCACTGGCTTTTCAGATTAATTTCAAATACTTTTTACACGAATTTCAGATAAAATTTACCTGATATTTACAGATGTGAAAAACACGTGAATTTTCTCTGAAACTCCTGTAAGAAATATCTGAAAGTTATCTGAAAAGCCAGTGACATTTTTTTCAGATAAAATTCAGAGTCTCTGAAGCCTGGGTGAAATTCTCTGAATTTCCCCTTAATTTCTCTGAAATTTATCTGAAATTCCTCTGAAAGTCTGTAAAATGTCTCTGAATGGAAAGGGTAAAAAACATCTGAAAGATCTGTAATAGAAAAAAATTTACAGATAATTCAGATTCACTGGTTTTCCTGTGGTCCTGGTAGCTTCAGAAAAAGTTTTGTAACTTTTCAGAGCTTGAACTGATTTACAAAATTTTTTCAGCATTTAGTAGTTTAGAAGTTGCTCTTTCAATGGTAGCAGCAAGTTTTTATTCCGTGGAGTATTTTTACCTAATCAAATTTTGCGCCAAAATTTTCATGTAAAGTTTATTTTTTGGACAAACTTTAATTTCCAGGTAAAGCTTACAACCTACAAACTTCTAACTTAACCTATTGGAAAGAGCGTTCAAGTTTGACGCCCTAGGTTGGGGCGTTATAGGGGGACTCCCGATCACTAGTCGAAAAAATGCCGTTTTTTCGACTTATTCCATCCCTAAGGGTTTTAAGGTGGCGCTCAGGGGAACCGACTTTGGTGTTTAATTTTTTTCAGCGACATTTTTGGCCATAATGTCCTGAAAGAAAGTTGTTTAAAATGACAAGAGCTTTCATTTGATGTGCATATTGTGATAAAAAAATTTTAAAATTTTTTGGATAATTTTGTAGCCGCAGCAAAATTTTTTTGTGTTCATATAAAATGAATACTCATATAACTGAAATATGCGGTTTCTTAGCTTTAAATTGATGTATTAAACATAAGAATACGTTGAAGCTTTGCTGAGTTATTTAGCCGTGAAAATAGCAATTCAAAAATGAAAACCCTACAAAGCTGATAAATCTTCAAAAATGTCAAATTTTTTATTTAATTTCTTAAAAAATTTAGTATGGCTTTTGGTAATTTTTTCAACGGATATATGCAGTCCTAGGAAAGGTCTAATTTTTGAAAAAGTGAAACATGTGGGCAAACCCTACATTTTTGCGTAGCGAAATCGACTACTTTTTTTGGACCTGGGTCCCAGCTGCCGATTGCGATCGAGTTGAATAAGAATAAGAATAAGAATGGTTTACTTCAAAATAATCAAGAATGGAAAAGATGCAGATTAGCAAAAGAAAGAAAACATGCCACGCAAAGAGCACAAACGATAGAGTATACAAAAAAAAGAAACAAAAACAAAAGCAAATTGAACGAAACAATACAGAAAAGCAAAGCCGAAACAAAACAGAAAAAAAATCAAACATCAAGAGACAACAAACAAACAAAACAAGCGCATAAGCTCATGTATTCAGAAACCTATGTAAAAGCGGTTTGACAAAGTTCAATCTTGATTTGAATAAATTTAGCGACTGCGCTGTCACGACATAATCTGGAAGCGCATTCCATACTCGAACTATTCGGAAAGAGAAAAAACTTTTACGAGTATTGAGGCGATACTTTGGCATTTCAAGCTTTAAGAAATGACCCCTGGTCACCGAACAAGCACTAAAGTTGAAAAACTGGTATAAATTTAGAACAGTGAGGCCATTAATCATTTTATATACCAAAACTAAATCCTTGAATAGGCGTCTCAACGAAAGAGAGTCTGTTTTCAAAATACTGAGTCGTGTCTCATAGTCCACGAAAGGAATAAGTTTTTTAGTGTAAAATCTTTGAATTCGTTCTAACATCTCAATATCTTTCTTCAGAAATGGATTCCACACCTCAAAGGCGTATTCAAGAATAGGTCTAACATAAACATTAAACATTTCCATACGAGTATACATATCATCAGAGACCAGAGAACGAAATAACATATTTGCGATAAAGAACGCTTTATTAGAAATATGCTGACAATGTTTAGAAAATTTCAGATCACGGGTTATAATTACGCCTAGATCCTTAAATTCGTTAATTTCGGAAGTGCTGCAGAACGTAAAAATAAACCATATAATTTGGTATCATCAACATAAACTGAACAATTAATGTCAGAAAAGGAAGGTAAATCATTAACATAAATTAAAAATAGAGTAGGCCCAGACACAGAGCCCTGAGGGACACCACTAGTTACTTCATCCCAATCGGAAAAACAATTTTTGATGCAAACCCGCTGTCTTCTACTACGCAGAAAGGACGAAATAAAATTGCAAAAATTTAACCCAAAACCAAGAGCTTTTAATTTTATAAGAAGTTTTTCATGAGAAACTGAGGTAAACGCTTTCTTCAAGTCCAAATAAATAATATCCACATAACCACCCCTATCTAGAGCGTCTGTCCACTTATTTGTACAACACAATAAATTAGTGACAGTTGACCTACCAGGCAAGAAACCATGCTGATTGTTAGGGAGCAAGTTATACTTATATCAGTGAGCTTTCAGTCTCTTGTCTATAAAAATATCGACCGGTCTATTGGCTCCACATGTAATGCTAATGTCTCTGTAATTACAAGATTCCGATTTTTTGCCCTTATTTTTAAAAATTGGGACAATATTAGCACTGCGCCAATCCGTCGGTAAATAACCCAACACAGTGCAAAAACTTGTGATAAACCAAATAGGGAAAGTGAGCTCAACGGCGAAAGTATTGTAAAAAATATATGGGATACCATCTGGTCCAGTAACCATAGATTTTTTTAGTTTAGCTAGACAATTATATACATCAAGTTCAGTAATAACCATAGTATCTCCCGTAACATCATTACTAGATACAAGAGAAACATCAGGAGCAATACCATTATCTACAGTATAATTTGCAGCAAAAATATTGTTAAATAGACTACATTTATCAAGATTTGTAGAAAAGATCCGGTCATTTGACGACATTGGCGGAAACGAAAAACAAGGTTTGATCCGAGAGCCAATGTAATTGAAAAGTGCCTTTTTGTTCTTGGACATGATTAGTTTCTTTTCAAAATTAACGCAGAAAAGCTTCTGTTCTTTTGAAATCAGTCCTGTTAGGCGTGTATACTCAAAAAAAGCAAAATAATCAGCGTGTCTAGTCCAAGATTTAACATCGGTTATTGTCCTTTTAAAAACATTCCACAAACCCTCAACAACAGGGTCGTTCGGGAAATCTAATAATCGATTTTCCATTAAATGAGCGCCCCAATCAATTTGGCTTAAAAACTTGCTAATATAAAGCCTGTCCATTTTGTAAAAGTTTCTAAACGAGTCTTTACGGTTACGGTTAAAATCACAATTGATAGAAAATTTTATTGAAGGGTGGTCCGATTTTCCAAAAGGTGCCATAATTTTCATTTCTCGAATCAAATTACGGGATGATGTAAAGAGAAGATCTAAAATATGCGGGGGATTAAATCTGGTGCATTCAACTAGTTGAGACAAACCAAATTCTTGAATGGAATTAAGAAAAAGCTCAAAAACTCGAACACTAGAACTTGAAAAGCGCCAGTCAATCTCGGGCATATTAAAGTCGCCACAACAAACAGACTCAAAATCACAAACATTAGCAATTGATAAATCCGCAATAACATCATGAATAGCTTGAATGTCACCCGGGGGTCTATAGACAACAATTAAGCGAATCACAATATGTCTAAAGCAAATATCTACGGCAAGACATTCAGAAGTGAAGTTGTCGTTAACTAATGGTAAATTTGTCGTCAAGTCACTGGAAACAAAAATAATAATGCCACCCCCTCTTCGATTTCTATCTTTACGGTAAACAATAAATTTTCTGTTACCTAACAATTCAGAGTCTAAAATAGAGTTGTCTAATTTAGATTCAACGAAAGCTACAATTTGAAACTTATTACTGTCTAAAATATTTTGAAGCCAAAATCGCTTGCTCAAAAGCCCATTACAATTACAATATAAAATTGAAACACAATTCAAGTTCGGTACAGAACTACACTTGTAAGACAATGTCACTTTCCGAAGTTTCCCGATACGATTTCAGCAAATGACTTATTAAGTTCAGCACCAGGAACGAGCTCACTAGCACTGCCGCGAGACACCGAGGCATTTGGCATGAATGGCATTCGGTTAGCAATAACCGAGCTGGTTGGCACAATGGTAATCTCCGGGTGCATACCCACGGTGGAGTTTCCTTTTTTGTGAGAGACTGAATATTGACGACGTGCCTCACGCTCCCGGTAGGTAAGGTCACGTCGTATGAAAATACCTTTCGGGAAGCGTTGAGCTCGCGCAGCCTCCAAAACCTTGCGTTTGCTGTATTGGTCCCCACACCCCCCCCCCCCAGAAAAAGCACGAAACACTGGGTGTAAACACAAAGCACAAAACACTAAAACACAAAACTCAAAACACGAAGTATGAACCGGGCTTAATAGTTCTTAAGATTTAAGATTTAAGAAAATAGAGTTGACGGTAAATTAGCTGGCATAGAAAATGGAAAACGCCAAAGTGGTGAAATAATTAGGAGCAACCTGCCCCTGAAACTAAAAATAACTAACTGACAATCGTTATATCTGTAAAGTTTTGACTTAAAACACAGGAATACAAAATAACTGCCATGAAACTCCCTGAGGCGGATCAAAAGTTAATATAAGTAGGACAAAAAAAACGGGCCTACATACATACATTTTTTCCACTAATTTACAAAATTTAACTAGCACTTATCCCCCTGAACCCTGATTCGTTAGGAACTGTGTCAAATATAACTTACACGCTTACGGAAGCGTAATGACAAAAAGCGTAAAGCGTAAGCTTACGTAATAAATTTATGTGATGATTTTGTAACAAATCACCTGATTTTTCACTTACAATTGTTACAGTTGTGAGATTTGTGAAGTTAAGCAACTGGCCCCAGAAAGTGTTCGAGCACTGTTTTGCGCACTGATTCACCTCTTCCTTGTGTTATAGTTATACCAGGCTACGAGTAGTAACTCCAAAACAAGAGTATTTCTAAACTATTTAATGGGAGGAGATCATCTATTTTTACCATGTTTGTCTCGGGGTTTAAAAATAAGTTTAGGGCGAGTTTTGTGACTTGCCTTCCGACCCCGCAAGTGGGGTACAGAATTTAGTGTCCTATTGTGTGTAATTTTATATCACAAGTTGATGCAAAACTACAAGTTGATTGATTCCTGATTAATCAAACTAGGGTAGGGAGGGGTATGCAGATTTAGAATTCACTACAACTTTAACACTGTTTTTAAAGTTACTCAAGTCGCACTTGAATTATTTTCATTTGAAAATTCAGCGCTTAGGCATTGTATGCCATTACTCAGGATTAAATTTAGTGTTCAATTAGGCTACTTACGAGAAACCGTTTGGTCCTTTTTTTCAGAAAAAAGGGAGAAAGTTAGCGTAGACTAGGTCTACTCCCAAAGCTCTACTAATACAGGGCAGTGCGTTTCATACCGTACAAGTTTTTTGTTATTAGGAGCAAAAATCTATAACAAGTGTTCCTATTTTAGTAGGAACAAAAAACGTTATTTTATGTACGTAATAACAAGAGTACATGATGGAAAAAGTATGGCAGTATTCTTATCATGACCTGGCCATTGCGTCCAATGCAGAGCGCAGAATAGCAGAATATGTACGGGTCTTGAAATTATGTAGGTAGGTGTAACCCACCCGAAAACCGTACCTAACTAATGGGGCTATTTGGCGCTCCACATGGTACGCAAGCTTTAATGCAGCTTTATGGACAGTGTCATATCTTCCTATTATGTACTATTGGTAAAAATGAAAGAAAATGATAGCTGTCAATGACTGTGGATGACCTAATAATACATGTATATCCACGGCGCAAAAATTTATACAATTTTGACTTCACCTTTGATTTCAAAACCTATGATAATAAAAAATATAGGTGTGCTGCACATTGTGTACATGTGAGGCTATAGAAGGACGAGAGCTTTTCAGATTTCAAAACATTTTTTAAAATACTATTTATTAGTTAATAGAATATTTTACGCGGCAGGGACAAACTTAGTGTAAGTACTGACATTTGACAGCAGAAAATTACTAAAAAAATTTGCATGAAACTACTGCTTGTTGCTGTCTCAGTCAGTACTTACACTAAGTTTGTCCCAGCCGCGTAAAAATTATTTTTGCCAGACATTATGTCGGCCCTACCTTTACTGAAATTTAAACCCGAAATTGTTTTGGAATCGATAATGTAAACGTTTTTTTAAAAAATGACCACTGTAACACCACATCAAAATTATTGAAATGTTGAAACAAAGAATAACCTACAACGAG
Source organism: Trissonchulus sp. WLG1_4 (assembly GCA_030248245.1). Lineage (NCBI taxonomy): Eukaryota > Metazoa > Nematoda > Enoplea > Enoplida > Ironidae > Trissonchulus > Trissonchulus sp. WLG1_4. Next base: position 34,499 of record JASANF010005927.1, read on the forward strand.
ATTTGAATTCGGATGAGCCTAAAAGGTGGTGCGAAACATCTAGGTAATCAGGAATCAGCGGTTCGATCCCACTACCTTTAAGGATTTTTTTGTTAGAAATCGATTTCGGGCCTCAACACGATCTCGCAATAACGGTGGCCGCTCTCGAACTGGCTGCTGTACGGAGTGAAACCCCTAAAATTAACAAACATTTTATAGAAATATCTATAGAATGCAATTGGCTGTACTAGCGACTACTAGTTGCTGATAAAATGACATTATGCCATGTGTTCTATCTATATCTTGGTTCAAGGTACAACTAGGTATAGCCAGAAAAATCAAAATTTGCAGTCGATAATAGCTTCATGATATATTAACTTGGTCTGGTGTATACATGCGCCTGCTTTAACACATAAAGTTTTCAACAGCACGGACAAAACTTAAACGAGCCATCTTAGCATATGAACGGCTCATGAGAAACTAATCGCGAATAAACGAAGCTTTGTAAATTATAAATCTTAATCAGGGCCCAATTGTATAAAGATTTCAACGGTCGTTGAACTCAACGGCCGTTGAAATGAACGGCCGCTGAAATTGTTTGACTTTTATAAACAATGAAATCGTGTGATTTTAGCAGAGAACAAGCTCTTTTACTGAGTGAGGAGTTGTTACTTGTGAGATCTGAGTGGCAATATTCCAGAGAAATATTAAACGCGGCCACTTATTGTGGATAAAACTATTTTTAAATTCTAATTTCTGCACACAGTCATTGCTGAGTAGCTCCAAAGTTTTTAAACAACACAAAGTGATGAAATGTAAAGACGTTATTTGGTTTTTGAGGTCAAAAACTCGTTGAAGTGAAAACAGTGTTTTTAAAAAGAATGTTTCACCGAGATTTGATCTCGGACCAATGGATTAAGAATCCAGACTGCTAACCAATACACTATGAGACCTCTGTTGCGAAGATGGTAACTTCGACTCTTGAAAGTTCTTGCTCAACAAAAGACAAACAGTTAGACATTAGTACTATATGTATTTATCTAAACAATATAAAAATAATTTAGTGGTTTTATTTATCTAAACAATATTAAACAAGTACATAGGCCCCTAAAAGGGGCAAATTCCGACGTAGTGGCGTGAAGTTATAAAGGGTCATTGTTACGAAAAAATACTATCGTGCAATAACGAACGCGTGTCATGCCAAAATAATTCAATTCTCTAACTAGAGTTACTGTTTTGGCAAAAGTAACTATCCAAGTTTTTAAATTTTTAGTCCCTGTCAAATTAACGGAAGCGTTACAAAAACAACAACTGTTGCTATTGCTAATATTTCGGTCGTCGGTCGAGCCCAATTTAATTCACAATTTACATATGCTGCCGGGTGGAACACCACTTCCAGGCAAAAATATACAGCAAATCAAAATAAGTAACAGTTTGACTCAAAATTATCTTGTTTGTTGGTCAAAATAGATTCACTATTTGGCCAGCACTGGTTTAGTCTGTCCGCTAAAAGGATCACTCGTAACCGTTTGAGCTGAAGCTCCTTTCATTGCTTTCGCTATCGATTATAGCACTAAGCACTACACACTAAGTTTGGCACATACAATGATTCTATATTCACTGACAGCCGACGCAACAAATTAATTGATTGACTAATTTAGCAACAATGGAAACTTATTTGCATATTATCGATGAAGGCTCCGCCCTTCTTGCAGCCTTTGATTGGTCTCTTCATCCTGTGTTTACAATTGTGCAAGATATGATTTGAAAAACAGAGTACCTATTTGCATACGTAGCGGATTGGCCGGCCAATTTGACTGTTATCAGTCAAACGCCAGACAACCAAGGGGGGCCGAGAAGAAAAATCAAGCAGGACGTAAAAAATAACCACGCAATAATAATGAATGAATTTTAAGCTATGAAATGAATATAGAACAATTCGTAAAAAGAAAGCATCTGTTCACTTTGTTTTTTAGCAAGTTTCAAAGATTTAGGCCCCCATTGGCAGAAAAAAAGACTGCCATATACTAGGCCTATGATAAGCATAGGCCCTGTGGTGGCTCGCAGCACCAAGTGTGTACTCTTGGTGTTACGAAAACATTCTAAATATTCCGCCTCTAGGCGGAATAATAAATATTCCGCCTCTAGGCGGAATAAAAAATCAGTTGTGTCAACTTTAAGCAATTATTACACTATTGTAAAACAATTCTTGCTAGTTAATTCTTACTTACCTTTCTTATTATACGACTGGTTGATTCGTACGCTGAAAGTCAATGTTTAATCAAACCCATTCGTTAGCCCGGGTGGCTCAGTTGGTAGTGCTGCGTGCATCTACTGAGCATCTGATTTCGGATCATAACGTCGGCGGTTCGATTCCGCCCCGGAGCTGCAACTTTTGCCAGTGGTTGCTCTGCACGCCCATAGTCTGTGAGTTCCACCAAACTGTCAGTTAATAATGTGTGTGCAGACTGTCAGAGCAGCGAGTTTCCTGCCCTTCTAGTGTTAATTAACACTAGAAAATCGACCTACCCAGATTAACGTAGGAATCACAGATTCTGAATATAGTATATACGCGGCCCCTGAGGGGGCCGCGTCAAAATGTGAATTTCAACGGTGATTTTATGAAGACAAGTCCTAGAGATAACGGCCGTTCAACGGCCGTTGAAATTTTTAACGGAGATTTAAAGCATTATTAGAATATGGCTTCATTATTTTTTCTAATGTTTCATAATTAAATTCCATTTTAGAACTCTGGGCCCGATTGTATAAACATATATTCAACGGCCGTTGAAATGAACGGCCGTTTAACGGCCGTTGAAATTTCATTGGAGAATTTTAAGATTTTTAGAACATAATTCCATTCTTAGAATTAGAATTAGAATTGTGTTACGTTTAGATTCGCTCATAATTAACGAATTATCTGCAATTAAAAACTAGAATATTTTGATTAACTATTTTAACAATATGCTCAATAAAGCATGCATTTTATGTATTGTAGTAGCACATACAGAAAAAACAAGTGGAAGTTAAGAAAGTGTAAGTTAGTTGCAAAAAAGGAAATAAATTTGCCCATTTTTGCTACTATTACCCATACCGCTGTATAATTTTTTACTAGTAATAATTTGAAAATTAATTTTAAATGTTTCATTATTTCATCAACTAATTAAAATTTTCAATTATCAATGCTCCTTTGTTATTTAATGTTTCAAGTAAACTCTTTGCAACAAATTTTAAAAATTGCATATTTTCAACGGAGATTTGCCGATCCGTTGAACTAAAGCCGTTGAAATTTTTAAAAATTTAGAACGAGTAGTTGGAAAAAATGATTAGTCACGTGTTTTCAACGGAGAAATTTCTGAAAATCCGTTGATTTCAACGGAAAAATTTTGTTTATAAAATCGCTGTTAAAATTGCTGAAAATCTGCGTTGAAAATTTTCAACGGACTTTTATTCAATCGAAATATTTTGAACGGCAGTTGAATATGTTCAATAGCAATGGAGAAAAGGTAGACTTCAACGGAGAATTTTTCAACGGCCGTCGAAATAAACGGCCGTTGAAATTTTTATAAAAAGCAGCAAAATTTCAACGGCCGTCGAAATTTCAACGGCCGTTGAAATTCTTTATACAATCGGGCCCAGGTCTTACTTGGGTCCAAGTGAAACACTAAACTTCAAGTGTGTGAAAACAAAACCGAAACACTGAGCTAAGCGGAGCTAAGCGTTAGTGTTGGCTAAGCGCTTACATAAACGCTTAGCGAAGTCTAAGTATGTTAATAACACTTTGCGCTGATAAGCGCTAACACTAAGTGTAAAGACTAAGCTAAAGCGTTAGTGTTAGTAAGTAACCGAGGTAATGACCGTAAAATTATGCAGAAACCGTAACAAAACGTCTACGGTTACTGCAACCAAAGTTTAATGTATTCGTTAACGGCAAATTTTGTGGCAAATTGAACTTTTTGGATCTCTAAAGGCTATCTGTATGCCTATGTAGTTGTCACCTCGGCAGTCGTCTCATTAAGCCAGGTTTATAGTTGTTCGTAAGGGCTGTCCGTGTCCATAAGAGTAGTAATTTATACTTGTCCGGATGTCCTAACAAGTTGTTCGAGAGTGTCCGTAAAGGCTGTCCAGATTAGAGATGGGATCGGTTCCACTGGAACCGGATGGAACCGGAACCGGAACCGGAACTGGAACCGGCATGGTGCCGGTTACAACCGGTTCCATCATGTTTTTCTGTGACCAATGGTTTTTTACAGTTCCGTTTGTACATTTTAGTTTTGCTACCGAACCTGCCATATTTTATAAGCTAACTTTGGTGACTAACTTGGTGTCCATGACATTTGAAAACTGGTTGGATAATTTTTCGGATCGAGTCGGCGGGTAGAGGTCCAGCAACCCATAATGTTTGTTAAGTTGTAAATATTACGTCGGCTCAAAGTTTCAGCTTTAGTTGAAGCTAAATTCCAAAAACTAGTAGTTTTTATTTAACTTTTCTACAGTTCAAAAAAATTTGCGGCTATTTTTTTACAGATAAACAGTCTTTAATTTAGCTTCATGTATTTTTTCTTTAGAAAAATGTATCTTTAGCATAGAAAATGGTTTATTACAGCGTTTGGCCTAAAATGGCACTCCGGGAATCAATAGCTACATATTGACCAAAAATGAATTAAATTTTCAGCTTGGGTCTCATTGAGTTTTTCAAAATTATCCCACCTAGGCGAACTTTCAAACAAGTGGTTTTTGGCCATTTTTCATTAAACTCATATATTTTGGGCATTTTTTCGTAAATTCAAAGATTTTGGCCAATTTTCCGACAGCTCATCGACGTTGACAAATTTTCACCCCTTAGGCTAATTTTGGTCAAAGTTAAACAAGTGATTTTAACTGATTTGATTGCAATTTGAAAATTTAATAGTTTTTCACTTAATTTTTAATTGTTATTTTCGTGACTAAAACTATGTACATTGGTAGCAGCACTCCAACCAAATTAAATAGTTAATAACTGAATTAAAGCTAAAGAAATAAACTTTTAAGGGGATAGTGTCGCGAAAGCAGTCGATTTTGGGCGACTATAAAACTGTTTGAGTGAAAGATAGGTCATTGTTTCTTATATATTCTAAAAGTATGTTTCAAGGCAAATATGTTTGCCAAGTTTCAGCAAAAGTGCTGCAGCATAGAGTTAGCAGTGAAGTCGCAAAGTCGGAAAAATGACGTTTTGAAACCTATTCACATTCGATAATTTCATCACAATTAAAAACCGTTTTGTTTAGATTCTTTGCACAGACTAAAAACTCTACTTTATGCACACAATTTAGTGCAAATTAGTTCAGTGGTTGCGGAGTAATACCTGTTTGAACTGTAAAACTGTGCGTAAACTGTGAAGTACTTACAGCAATAATGATAAATTGTGAAAAATTTAGACATTTACTTTAAAATCAACAGAAAAACGTAACCTTTATGTTTAATTTTTCTTGTATTTGGCAAAAAATTGTGCGTCAACACAGTACATGTACTCCACAAGCTGGCCAATCTTATATCTGGCTTGATTTGTCGAACTTTTATGTCTCTACTGTGTGATGTCTGGCTAACTAATGGCGATTGGTTCAAAATATTTGTCGATGTTGGTAGTATGGCGTCTGGCAATAATTATTTGACACCATACAGCGCTAGACAAGCTGCTCATTGAACGTACTATTTCAAAGCCAAAAGCTCTCTTTTCACAACCTACAGCTAAGTCATTATTTAAAGACAAGAAAAAGACAAGAAAAAGAAGTCTTGCGTTTTCTTGAATAAAAAGAAAAAGAAAGAACTTTATAAATTTTTCTTCCACAAGAAAAATAAAAAGAAAGAAACTGAAAGAAATTTTGGACAGCCCAGTTTCCAGCTGCCAAACCTTACGTAACTTGATAGATTAGTTGTCTGGAAAGCTGTTAGTGTTAGTTAGCAACTTACCCGTTACTGCGTTTACCGCACGAATTTAAAGCATTACTAGGAACTTGAGTGCACTTTTCGGTTGAAAATAACGCTTAATTACCGTTGCAGCTAACAAAAGACTACTATTCTGAACATTTATGTTTCTTTTTTTGGTTGTTGAGTCGTGCGTTGTCTGTTTTATACATGATACATACTTGTCTTGAAATATAGTCGAAATTACTAAGATTTTGTCTTTAAGTTGCAATTGAATTTGGTCACCGTTTTTAATAACTGAAAGGCCATACAATACTGTGGGTTATTTTGTATTATATTGTTTGATGTATGTTGTTCATAAAATGTTGATAGAAATCGCATACATACTGAATTGCTCAATCAACACAGACCAAAATCGATCATCACTAGAAACAAACCCTACCAAACCGGTATCCTACTATCTGTTATGGCCGTTGAGGCACGAACTATTATTAGCAGATTATTTCTCTTCTGACATACATACATACCACTACTTACCGTATCGAAGTTTCATATATTCGTTAATGCAATTTTCGTTTCAAATTCAACATTTTGGGCCTCAAAAGTCTAATGATGCGGTTAACCGTATGCTCGCATGTAGGTCGTTCTTTTAAACAAAAAGGACGAATCTTTAACGTCTGGAATTTGTTCTGAATGGGAAAAGACAGAGTCGTATCCTTACCAGACATAAACAGCATCAAAATGACCTAGCGGGTTTTTAACCGCCTAAGCTCTAGAAAATAATAATCAGCTAATAATAGTTCTCGTACACCAGCGGCCAAAATGGTCAGTAGACCACCGCTTTTTGTGGGTTTTAGTTCTGGTGATGATTGATTTTCGCTTGTGTTGACTGTTGATTGAGCAATTCCAGCATGTACGCGCTTTTTATCAAGTTTGTATAAACAACATAAATCCAGATAACCCACAGTATTGTATTGCGCTTTCAGTTATTAACCCTTTCCCGCATACTGTTTACATCTGAGACAAAGTGCACTATCCCCCATTAGTGAAACCTGTCGGCCTGATGTTTCACAAATTCATGTCATTCACTAGGATACCTTAGGTTCATGCCACGAAGCTGTCCTTGTAACGCTGGCCCACTCTGTGTTGACGGATTAAATCCCAGCCACAGCTTGGACTTTGTGCAATTTTGAATAATTCAAGGTGACAAAATTAACTTGCAACAAAATTCATATGTTTGAAGTTTAACGGCCAATTGCACCAACTTATTCTCGAGCTATTCCTATTCTCGAGCTATTCTGTTTTGGTGCAATCCAGTGTAAGTTTGTGAATAACACTTAGCGCTTATTAGCTCTAAGGCCCGTATTCACATACTAACACAAAAGTTAGTGTTAGTGTTTTCGAAAATGCTTAATAACTATAAAAAGCGGAGAGATGCTGAATAAAAACGATGGCTACAAACTTGTACCCCCAAAATTTACCATACAATAAGCCACACATTGCTGCGAAGTCGTTTTGTAAAAAGTCAACTTCTACATGCTGCTTCAAAAACACTTAACATAGCACTAAACTGTAAGGTAGCTTCAGCTTGGCAGGAGTCCTAAAGTTAAGTGCTAAGGTTAGTGTTTCTGCGGCAACCTATAGAAGTCAACTTTTGACAAATCGACTTTATCGCAATTGCATATTGCACGGTACGTCGTAGCCCTACAATTTTGTGCCTATCATTTTAATTACAAACCTTTTCATAGTTCAATCAAGCATTTTCCAAAACACTTACACTAACTTTAGTGTTAGTATGTGAATACGGGCCCTAAGCCCACAATAATAGGGCGATCAGCTTGGTCTACTCTCGCTAGGCCGAAGCCCGAATCGCCACTAGGCAGAAACTTCGCCATTAGGCCGACTTGTCGCTAGCCCGAATCGTCGTTAATCCGAAAATGTGTTTGCGGAGGATACAATACAGTAACATACAGTACAGCTCAAAATTAACATCATATGATTCCGGAGTCAGCGTCACTGACTTCAGTTTGCAGTCAGTGACTGCAGTCAACCTATTGACGTCACAGGTCCAATGTTATTTCCGGTAGTTTTGATTTTCATTAACTGACTCCGGAGTCAGAGTCAGTGACACTCATACCTACACATTTATGTATATCCGCATACACATGTAAGCCATTTGAAAAGTGGTGATGACTAATGTGATGCTGATTCCGCAGTCACTGACTCCGACTCCGGAGTCAGTTAATGAATTTCAAAACTACCGGAAATAAGTTGGACCTGTGACGTCAATAGGTTGACTGCAGTCACTGACTGCAAACTGAAGTCAGTGACGCTGACTCCGGAATCATATGATGTTAATTTTGAGCTGTACTGTATGTAAAACAGTACATATTACACATATACTGCATATACAGTACAGACTGTACTGTAATACCCTGCATACTGTATGCTGTTAATGGCAAGAGACTGTACATGTTTGAAAATTGTACTTGAGGTGGCGCTACTAAAATGTGACTTTTCAAAAAACGGCAGTCTGGGGCCAGCTTTGAATAAACAATGGCAAGCTGGTGTAAAAGTATGCCTAAACACAAAAAATAAAGTTGATTCAGACAAATTAGCATCCGCTGTAGACCAAAGGTGAGTGGAATTTTTGCTAGCGATTTCTCTTCACAACTAACTAGCTGTTGCACAACCAATAGATCATTTTGCTTGCCTCAACGTGATCGAGCGGTAGCAAAATGTCATTTTTCATGGATATGATTGATATATTGAGAAACACTAAAATCGCGTTTTTCGAAAAACAAATTTGACTGTATTTTTTAAACATTATTGATTTGCTAAAAATCAAATTTTGCGACAGCTCGAAGACGACAAGGTGCATTTATGTGCCAAATTTTAACTTTTTTGTTGAGTCAGTTTTTTAAAATAGCAAGGCGAAAATTTGCGTTTGTATTCATAGGCGCCATATTTATGTCTCATGCAGAAAATGTTGCATTAGTTCACAAGAAAATTACACCACACTCAATAAAACATCGAAGATTTTTAAGTATGTTTCAGTAAAATACAGCTGCTAGAGTTTTTCAGCCTTTCAAATTCATTACATATGTACGTGTGAATGCACTGGCTTGTGAAGGCATTTCCGTGAAAATATATTTTTCTTGCTGAAATTAGCCCAAAAATGTTCAAAATTTTTTTATGTGATATTTACATCAAATTGAAGGAAATTCACTTCTGAACAACTTTTGTTCTTACGATGCATGTTTATTTTTGCGCGTTTTCAAAATAATGGCCAAAGCCCACATTTCAGTAGTGCCACCTTAATAAGTTTGTTTTCAATTGTATTTATGTATTTTTGGCCTAACGGCGATTCGGCATTCCGGCAATTCGGCCTGGCGGCGATGTTTCGGCCTAATGGCGATTCGGCTTAGTAGTGACACGCCATTAGCTTGTGTTAGCTAACTGGCTTCATTGCGCATAAGCGATTTCAATTGCAGAACCGTAATCAAATCAATCATCAGTGTAGTGTACCCATTGCGCAACTTGCACGCCTTTGTTCTTGTTTTTTTGCAGAATTGTATGTTGCGCAATAAACTATGAATTTGTTGGTTGTTTAGCCTGTTTTTCCATGTTAACATTTAGATATTTTCCGCTGATTTTGCGCGAATGGGCATGGGCTCATTTGTGATTTTGCTCTCCTTACAGCAAGGCTCCGCGCGCGGACAGCGCGTTCACATGTGTGAATGTGTGTGTGTGTTTTCAAAAACACTCAAGTATCGGCTCATTAAATTTAGACTTAGGCGTAGCATAGGCTTAGCCCCAGAGTTGATAACACGCTTAGTTTGGACTTCGACTTAGGCTTGGCTTAGTTTTCTGATTTTGAAATTATATGTTCATGTGTTGGGCCTTGCTTTAATACAGCTGCGTGCATTTGTGGACGGTGCTGCGTCAGGAAAACTGTTACTCTTAATTTAGCCTACATTTGGTCTACGTCTAAAATTTTTTAACCCAAATTTATATTGTTTTTACGTGATGAAACCATATCACAGGAAAACCTAAATTCAGTGGGGGGAGGGGGTGAATAGTGGACCTATTTTTTGAGTAGAGCACCTTGGGAGAAGCGTTTTTCTTGAAGAATTCCTATTTAAGTTTTTGGATTATTTGAGATATGACTCCCCGAAATCTGAACTCTTCGCGAGGGACTTTTTCAAAGGCACTGTGACCCCGTTGGACCGTTCCTTTCGAAAAATTATACCCACTTCAATTTTTGACCAAATTCAAACTGGGCCTAAATTTAGGCTTGGGCTTAGGCTTAGTATGGGGATTAGGCTTATGCTTAGGCTCAGGCTAAGGTATTAGAAAATTGAAATTTTCGGAAAAAATCCTGCTAGCTTAGCCTACAGAATCCTGCCAGCTTAGCCTAGAGAATCCTGCCAGCTATGCCTAGACGATGCCTTAAAACATCATAACGCACTCAGTCAAAATTATTAAAAAACAAAGATTATAGCCATTTTGGCTTCTATATTTAGCCTACGCTCACTTCCAAAAACACTGAAAATGTAATTTTTATGGAATCATAGCTCAGAAAATCTAAATTTATGGATAGGGATTAAAAAAAATGCTTCCCTCAAGGTCCTCTACTCAAAAATAGGCCCACTATTCCCCCCCCCGCAACCGCACTTGATCCTAAAAACCAGGCCAGAATGTTTTACACTGAGTTCAGACTCTGAAAACAGTAAGACTATTTGAGACCATTTTTAGATTTTCATGATTTGTCCAAACATTATAAATAACTCTAAAAACGGTCTTAAAACCGTTCAGATTGTTTCAGATAAATTTTTTAGAATGATTTAGACCATTTTTAGCAGCGCAGCCAGGATCAAGTTGAGGGAGGGGCCAATGTGCCTTTTTGCTCGAAATTTTTTTAAAGTTTTTCTGCTACGCCACTGCCTCGGACTTCATGATGTTTCTATGATGATTATTTCTTTATATCTTTGCTATTCTTTATAACATAGCCCTGCCCCCTTTGCGTTTTTAGCCCACCCTTCGAATAAAAGTTTTGGTTGTGTAATGTGCATACGTGGGCAGCTACCGAATTTTTTTTTGGGGCGGGGGTGCGGAGCAACTTTTCCAGCCATTTTTGCTTCGTGAGCCACCAATTTCGCTTCGTGACCGATTTTTGCTTCGTGAGCTACCTTCAAAGCATTCTGGGGGGGTGGGGTGAAGATGGCTTCGGGGGGGGGGGTGGGTGGTGAAAAACCCCCCCACGCCCATGTATAATAATGTGTATATAGCATCTCCTTCCCGCTCGATCGAAATATTCCGAAAATCGGTATGTAGTGGTTTTGGAGCCCGTTAAAAACATCCACAATACACGAACAAATGTATATGTCACATTTGTCTCCCCTGTCACCGGACCCGCCATATTTGCTTTCAACTTTGCAAATACAGCAAAATCTGAGTTTTGCGTCACAAATTCTCACAAAACCAACAAACAATTTGTGACATCAGTCCGAGTTTTCGACGCAAGATGGGTCCTACAGCTTTAATTCAGTTCCTATACTCAAAAAATAGAAGCTAAATCTAATGCGATCGTTTGAATATTCCAGATTAGATTGTCACGTGTCACCTATATTACTATATACAATATGTTATTTTTGCTTCGCTTGCTTTGCGATCATTCCTTTAAATTGCACCAATGTTTGAAGTCAGCTTCTGTTGGACTTTTTGGCTTTTCTAGACAATTTGGTTCAGCCATGCCTGTATTCTATCAACGGGGCGATAACGCCTTGGCTGTGAGCTCGGATGTTTTCAAGGAGAATCGCACTCGCCTGTGTGAAAGTCTAAAAACAGTGGCGTCCCCCGGATCTTGGGTTTTGTTGCAGGGAAACACGGATGTGTCTTTGCATTATGCCGACGTCACTCACCCGTTTAGACAGGTAAATATTATATAGTTACCGGTTACACGGTTACCGGTCACAAGCTTTATATACATTTTTTCACAAAGTTCCTTTGACTTTGATATAATATACTGTCTGCGAGTTTCGTCTAAGGAACAATTTGTTTGCGACTAAAAAAATTTGGCATGTCATTTTTTCCCTGATGATTTGTTTTTTTGCAGGATGGCTACTTCATGTGGGCGTTCGGGGTGGAGGAGCCAGACTTCGTTGGAGCCATCAGCGTGGATTCCACCAGAGCCGTTCTGTTTATTCCACGTCACCCCGAGTCATACGCTGTCATTTCCTGGCAGTCAAGCTCCACTTCTTACACACACACACACACACACACACACACACACACACACACCGGCCAGTTATTTTATTAGAACATATTATTTTGCTGATGATTTTTTCAGTTATATGTTTTGTGTAAACTCAATAAGCCGCAGGTAAAAAATGTTATTCGTGAAGATGAAACGTTTTATTAGAACATATTATTATTTTGCTGATTTTTTCAGTTATATAT